>CM063287.1:16309858-16469858 GCA_032173965.1 Sitta carolinensis
ATTACCTTCTTAGCATAGGTTAGAAGCACTTCAGTGCTGGACTAATAAATTCAGTTCCCTACTGGAATGATTGGGTGATACATGCTACCACCCAGATTAATGAAAATCTAGTGCCTTCCTTTCCTACTGACCAGTATCAATAGGCAGAATGCTCTAGCCACTTGGCTGTCCAAGATTGCTCATGAATTTCCAGTATATCAAAAGTGACAAGTTATCCAGACTAGAAATGATCCCTTCACAATAATCAGGCCTTTAGAAAATAGAACAGGCAGACCTATGCATCCAGCAGTCATACCTGTTGTGTCCCAGGTTATCCCAGTAATGGAAAGAATATCCCAGTTCTCTTACAGGTCACTATTCATCATTCAGCTTATAAAGTACCAACCTGAAGCAATCAGTACATCCAAGAGAAGCCTTTCAGGATGGAGCAGAACCTTTCAATACTCTCCAATGTAGCCCCACACTTCCTAGTACATCCCAGAACAATGAGAGACTAGAAGAACCCACAATCACTATCCCAGCTCAGCCACTGCATTCCCTAGACATTGCACTACTGTTTCAAGAAGGAATATCTTCCAGTTCCATCTGTTGTGATCAGAGATTGCCAGTCCAGTGAGCAAGTCCATATTAAAAGGGCATCCAGAAATGCTCTTCCATATTGGCCCATTGTACTCCTGTGTTTGTGTACAGGATTATATCTATCAGCTGTCTCATGCAGATGAGCATTTTCCAGTAAATCCTTGTGTAGCAGCAGATTCTCAATAACCAACAGAATCTAAGAAAGTCTTAGGCAACAAATAAGCCATTGTATTTCACAGTATCCCAGAATACTGCATGTTTTTCCTGCTCTGGTTTGTCACTGGATAAAGCTATGCTAGCAAAAGCAGATGTATCTACCACACAGCCCACAGATTAAAAAGAAGTATCTCATCACACATCTAACACAGTACATTTAAACAGCCTTGGAGGCATTTGGTCACTGTATTACAGCTTCCAGCTTCTGCTAACCTCAACAAACCAGCAAAACATCTCCCCCAGCAAAAAAAAAAAAAAAAAAAAAAAAAAAAAGCACTTCCTCAGTGAAATACACCCATGGGATACCTGACTGCAGAGCTAGAACAATGAAAAACTCAGTTGTGAGGCAGCTGGAATAACTTACTCACGTTTGTGTATTACTAGCACTAAGAAATGGACCAGTTCTACAAAAGGGAGAGTAGAGAAGAAAAATTGGTAGGGGGGAAAAAGAGTCAGAGTAAGGACAAGAGAAAAGGTGAACACCAGCACTTAGGACAGCAGTAAATACTTCTCTACAGGGAGATGGAAGAGAGAGCATGAATGTGAAATGTATGTTAAGGCAGAGGCACTTGGGTAAACCCCTGCTTTGGGCTAGTTTCTCTGTGATTCACTTTTCTGCAATGCAACAGGGGAGACAAGAATAGAAAACTCTAATTTCCATGGATGCTTCTTTCCCCCCACCCCCTCCTCCCTTTTGCTCTGCTTAGCATCTGCTTGTCAGACTTTGTTCCCTCAACTAAGCTTCATCCCCATTTCCACTTGACCTGTCACCACCCCTCATGCTGGTCTACTTACCAATAGTATGTCCTGGTGCAGTTACACCTGTCCCACTCCCATCTGGTGTTGGGTGAAAAGGTTGCTGAACTTTGGTTCTGATGATCCTGGAAAAGAGTGAAACACATTCAGAACTCAAATGCATCTTCTCTGTGCCTTTGCAGACCCACAGTCCCAGATACCAGAACCTGAAGGCATGATCTGAGCTCTCAGTGCAGCAGAGGCACTTCATTTGCCTTGTGGTCCTGATTCTACCACTTTAATAATCCAGCTATCAGAGAATTGTCCTATTTCTGCTCTGTTGTCTTTATCCCAAACTTGGGTGTTCACTACATAAGAATGGTGTTCAGTGAGCAAGCTAGGATCTTCTGTGTGTTAACAGCTGCATTGTCATTATGGTCTTATCTGTGAGCATAATCACAATGCAGTCTTTGCAGCTAATAAAGACATTGCTGAATTTGCAAATGGTGTAGCTTTAGTTTTGTTGTCTACCTGCAAAATACCCTTCTGACTGACTAAATGCTTTGTACTGTGGAAGGCTTGCCCAAAGCCTGTGCCCTCCATAAATGAGGTGAAAACAGAAGGCATCTGTAGGGAGTGGTGATGGGATATAGATCACTGGGAAAAAAAGATTCATCAAACAGGGCAAAAACTGGTGTTTGTCAGGTGGTGAATGAACACAGCATGGGAATTCAAAAAGACATCCAAAGCTTATAATGTAGCTCAGAATGACAATAAACTGAACTGTAATCGTCAGTGCTGTTTCTTGTTACATGAAATCTTTCACCTCTAGGTCACTGGTTTAAATCCAGCTGAGGTCAGTGGTGAAAGAAAATCACTAGTACCTAGTACCTGACTGGCAAGGTCCCTGACTACTGGCAGATATTGGGTATCTGTGAGTTGGGAACAGCTGTTCTACCAAGGAACTCAGTAAATAAGCCATGACCTGTGAAGGCCATGGAAAACAACTTCCTTTTTTGAGATTAGAACCAGCCTCTCCTCTCTACAGCCACTCCAGTTAGGGTGTAGGCTGCTGATTCTCTTCAGGCTGAGCTTCTGAAACTCTTAGCTCTGCATTATATTAGCTGTATTTTCTACCCAAAAATATCTCTCTCAAAAAGTAAAAGCAAATAGAAGATTCTCCCTGCCCACTTGAGATCTTCCCTTAAAAATTTATTCTAAAGAATAGATTGGCAAAACTTCAAAGAGCAAATGTGTGGCTAGTGGGTGATATGGCATGGATAGAGATAGGCAGAAACATTGTGAGGGCAATTTTTAAAAGCTACAACTTCTGAGAATGAAGCCTTCTTAGGAAAAGAAAGAGAACATCTTCCATGTTAGAAAACTCTGCTATCTGCTATCATGCTTGATAAAGCCTGACCAGTAGCTGGAGTGCCTGGGACAAAGCTGGAGACAGAGTGTCAAGGTTCTAGCTGATGATGGAGATCCAGATCCTCACTCCATATAGATCAGTGGTACCAGATGCCCTAATCTTCAGTTGTTGAGAACCTATACAAAAAGTATTTGAAGGCCTCAGGGCCAGATTCTGAGGTCATGCGATTTGTACTAGGTGAAAAGCTGATCTCAAAAGTGTGCTACAGAAAATAATATAACTTTTTTTTCTTCTATTCTGTTTTTTTCTTTTTCCCCCTCTTGTCTCACATTCCCCCTAAAACCCCCTGAAGTGCCACTCTGGTTGTGTGAGTTTATTGATTTCCCCCAGCCCAGAGAAACAGAAAAAGGGGATGGGGTGCAGGCAAAGGGATGGAAATAGAAAGCTATAAATTATTTGTGACAGGAAAGCAATAGTGCCAGAGTGCTGAGCACAAGTCCCGTGTCACTATTAGATTCCTTTTAGCCTGATGACACTGTAAAAGAGGTTAAGTGTCTGATGGAATCGTACACCTTGGGGGCAGGGGCAGTCCAGGAGCAGAACAAGCCACAGAGAGCGGGTATATCAATTCTCCACGCCAATAATATTCCCCTCATTGATCGCAACACAAAGTTCAAAAATCTCATTATAGCTAGGCAGTCCTCGAACTTTTTTAAAATCAATAGAGTGATATAATATATGTATACTTTGTATAAATGTTTCTATCCATCCATCTATCCATCTATCCAAAATCTGCCTGAGGGTGTCTAAGTTAACCTAGACATTATACTGTGTTATGTTCTATTGTAGTATAGCATAGCGAATGGATTAGAAGATTTCCCCTGCAGCCTTAGATGACATATTATAAAACGTCCTGTTAGCACTGAGGTGACATCAGACAGTTCCATTCATGCTGAGATATGACATCAGATTTACCATTTGCACTGGGAGATGGCACCAGGCAGCTCAGCTTCTATTGAGGGGAACCATAAGATGAGTCTAATTATACTGAGACGGCAGATCAGGCTGTGCTGCATCATGCTGCATGAAAATTGCAAAGTTTTAAAAACCAATTTAGAGTAAAAACAGCCTGTGAAATGCTGCAGGTATAAAATGACTGTCCATAATATTCCAAAACCCAGGCAGGGAATTAAGAGGAAGGTTCAATTTCATTCCCTATTCAGTTTGAGGTCTCTTGCCTGAGAACTCCAGTTAGTGCCAGTTGTGACTGTGTTTACTGAGATGTGTCCATTAGGAACTGGAATGAGACTCACCAGCTCATTGCACCAAGTAGCTGTCAGCTGGTAATGATTTTCGGTCACTACCAAGCAGGGCCAGATTTCTGCTAGTGACCCAGAGGTGAAAGATTCTGTTCAAAAACATTCCCTTCCCAAGAATGAAACTGGTTTTATGTCAAAAGAAAGCATCCGAAAACCATGAGCATAAGGGAGCAGTTCTGTTTGTGCAGCTTGGGTCAAATGATTTTTGACATCAAATACACAGTGAACCTAATGAGGTATCTGGTAGAACGTATTTTCTATGGCTAAAAGAAGAGCCAGGTCTTGAAAAGACTCTCCCCAGTAGTCTTTCTTTGCCCTAAAGGCATGACTGAACTCCAGTGTTTTAAGGAAAGAGGAGAAATTTAAGGATCCTAGTGCTCAGTACAGAACATGGCAGTGCATCCCCCTGGGTCGATTCACTTAAGGGACAGTGAAAAACAGCAGAATAGCTGGGCAGCACTGCTGCTGCTCTGAGAGGCTTCAAGTGAGTCTGCCCTACACAAGACCACCTAATGAAACAGCAGATGAAAGATGAACAGAGCTGACCTGGACCCGTAGCAACAAATGCAGCATAATAATGCTGTCTTTAAACTTAAGTGTTGCTGAAAGCTTTTCACCCTTACCAAGGATTGAAATACACAATAAGCCAGCTCTGCTGCCTCAAATCTAGGATTTCTGGATTACTGCTGTATAAGAGGTCACAAAATCTCCATCACCTCTTACTGTCTTTGATGGCTTGTTCTTGCCTTCAGACACTGGAGAAAGTCAAGTCTTGAAGATTACATCCTCAGCCCTTCCCGAAAACAGAAGGGACACAAGTCCTGGCACAGCAGTTAGCAGTGCTGATTTCTTGAGATAAATGCCATATATTTCAAACATCTTTTTCCAAGAGAAATTGACCCTTTGGACTAAATTCATCCCTGCTCTAATTCCATCACAATTGGTGACTCCAATAATAGCATTTGTATTTAATTAGGAACATAAACTGGTACTTACTGTAAATTCCCATTTTTCATTTTCCAATGGGAGATTTTTGCACAAGTTGACTACTTTGAGTTTTGGATAATATAAACAGATTTAATACATAACCTTCTGAAGTTTCGGCAACAGGACATTTATAGATCTTTGATTGCAGTAAAGCAACCGTACTTCATTTCACAATCTGAATTTAATATGCAATATTATGTTAAGTGATGGCATATAATGTCATTACAGTAAATAGTATCATACTGTGAATTATACATCCATCCTGGAATTGGAGTTGCCATAGTTGGCTTGTAGTAACTCCTTCTAGACTTAATATTAGATACAGCACAAGCTGAAACCAATTGCTTATTTCTGAATGCCTTTGACTTTCTTAAATGTTCAACATTAGAGCATGAATTTCCAATGTTTGATTTCTATTTAATTATTTTTGTCAGTTTTAATGGCATTCCTTTTCCTGATTCTGAACACAGATGGGCAGACAAAAATCTTCTCTTCTAGTATTATAATTGTAACAAGCTCTAATCAAGAGATACAACAAGAAATATTAGAAGTTAAAATTAGTTGAGTCAGAGTGCTTTCTGAAAAGGACTTTCTCGCCTTGTAAATAAGCAAGTAGAAAATCACTTCTAAACTTGTCCAGAAATTACTTGCTAAAAGAACAACAGATCGTACAAAACTCACCTTGCTTCTCTGACATTTCTATCCAAACTCCTAACATACTCTGTCTCTCTTACTGTGCCTGGCAGAGTGTTTTGACAGTATCTCAAATTAAAAAATCATACTAGGGCTGATCAGAGGGAGATAAGGTAGGACTGAATAACCTGGAGTCACAATCTAGCAATTCTTTTAATCCTGGAAGAACAGAGCGAAGTTGAAATGAAAGAAAGGTGTGTTCTGCTGCCTCAAGAAGAACCTGACAGATTTCAGAAAGCATTGGTTTCCTCACTTTGATCATATTCCTCTGTCGTGGATTATTTTTGAGAGTGGAAGGATACACTCAGCAGAGCACCAAACTTCTTTTAATTGTTTTGGAGTATTCATATTTTAAATGCTCCATATTAGAAGCACATTACAAGACCCCAGGGTGTGCATTACTGGGCAATTAAAGCGGTTCTTGGAAGGCTAACATTGTGAAGCTTCGGCCTTTTCTCTGCGCTGTGTCCAGGGGAGGCTGTGATGGCCAAGGCACACACACCCCGTTGTGCTGCGCCGCTTAATTAGTGCCGGGCTGTACCGCCGAGCCACGGGCTGTACTGCCGGGCAACGGGCTGTACCGCCGGGCCACGGGCTGTACCGCCGGGCCACGGGCTGTACCGCCGGGCAACGGGCTGTACCGCTGGGCTATACCGGTGCTACAAGCAAGGCGGGGCACACAGAGCAGAGCTACGTGAGATAGCGGAGCCTTCTCTGCATCAGATGGGTTCCTACAAAGGGCTCGTGACCATCCCAGTGTTGCTGGCAAAGGGATGAGAAGAGACAGCTTCAGGGTCTTTGGCAAAAGCTCCCATGGAGCCCAGCAATACCCCACCTGCAGATTGGTGCTGCAGAGGCATCAAGAGCTCTGAGCATGGCTTCAGTTCTAATAGGAGACAGTTTTATGTTTCTGTGCATACGTTGAAACACAGCTGAATTCACGGTTGAGCAAAAGAAGGGGGGAGGGAAAGTCTTGTTTGCACAAAGTTCAAAACGGAAGGCAAGCTTTGTAACATGGTGAGGAAAAACAGCCAAGGGATTTGGGGGTGAAGGAAGGGAAATAGAAAGTCTGATAGTTAGAGCCTAATCCGATTTAGGGAAGGGCTTCAGTTCTTGTTCTGTCATGGACCTCTCATCAAGAGTTTGGACAAATGGCATTTCTCTCTGTGCTCTGTTTCCTGCCTGAAGTGTGAAGATAGGAGCATTGCTGTGCCACCTGGGGCACAGTGAGGACAGCTGGAAGGAGGAATGAAGGGCTCAGACTCTCTAATAAACAGGGGCCAAGTAAGTGCTTCAGCGAGCTGTAGCACAGTATTGGCTTCGTTCTCCTGCTTGAAGCAGAAGTGACATGTACCCTGCTGACAGTGGCTGTATGTAAAAGGAAATGGGCAAAGGCAACAGGAATTGTATTTCAGCTGCACAGGCTTTGGTGGGGGTGTTTGAATTTGCAGCAGCAGATGTAATTGGGAAGATCAGAGCTGCAGTTGCTACATAAAAGCCACAACATAATTTCTCATACAAAGTAGGGTGGAAGCAGTAGAAACTACTGCTCTCAAAATCTACTGCAACACTAAGAAACCTCAGAAAAACAGCTGACATTGGCAGGAGCAGCTTCCTTGCTAGCTGGCCTGGGGCTCTGACACTCCTTGCCAAGACAGCAGAATGCCTTCAAACCCTGCCATATTCAGGGGCCACAAGCAATATTCACACATTCAAACTTGCTTCCGTCATGAAAATTGCATTTTCTTCTCCCTACCTTTTGGAAGAGGAGAGAGAATATCATGTGGTATGTTAGTATATAAGCACAAGTATGATAGATTAATTACATTCATTAGATTGATAGTCCTAAAAGGTGCATGAAAAGGGGTTATCTGTTTTCCCAAAGCTTCCAAATAGATGGGAGGTCAAAATGGAGATGCCTTACATATCTCAAAACACAATCCCAGCCCTCTCTGAGGAGAATTGACTCTGTATCTGCTGTTAATCTGTGTAGGTCCATCAATTTCACTGGGGCTAGACTGACATCGTGCCCGCAGACATGGGGAAAAAAGTGTCACTTTGTTCCAGGTTAGCCTGCTCACTAGGAACAGGAGAGAAAGCCCCTATCCTGCTCATTTCTCTCACTGCATTTCTTGACTGCACTCGAAGAAGACACACAATTCACAGCATCAGTTTTACTATCTGAAGGGATTAGAGAGGAGCTGGGATTTTTTTTGTTGTTTTAAATCAGTGACCCATGATGACACCATATGGTTTTATTTCATTTAATTTGAGCAGAGCATTAACGTTCAGCTTCTAGCAGATCTGTACCCATTCCAGTTCTTCTGTGCTACATGGTACAGGTGCAGATATAAGGAAGAGGGGTAGAAGGAAAGAAAGGGGAAGATGTCTGCCTTCTGAGAGTAGATGTGCTAGGCAGGAGGCTGGTCTGCCACCTCATTCTGCTGAGCAGTAACATGCAACTTCACGCCCGTGGTACTGATGATTGACAGCCGGCAGCCCCATGTGTATACGTTGCCTAGCCTGACCTCCTAGAATGAATTGCTGCATGAGCCTATAAGAACCATTTTCCCATCTGGGAAACAGGTGTGCTTGAATATTTGCTGAGTTATGAAAAGCTGTGGCTACAGAGCCATAAGGACCCAGGCTGGCTGACTTAAAGTTGGCTAAAGTATGTCTACAGGAGCTGCACTCAAGCAGTGACTGCAGCATAGAAATGTCCTCAGGCAGATGTTTCTATTTTTATTATACTCAGTTCATGTCTGGAAGGCTTTCTTCCAAGAATTCATTAAAATCCAAACATTTAAAAGATACCATACAGTTACCAAAATATTGTGAGTAAACTTGATCCTGTGTTTTTGATATCTTGGTTTTAAGGTGAATTAAGGAAATCTTAAATGACAAAAAGAGTTCTACTGGTCTTGGATGTAGCAACACAGGCCTGGGAGGAACCACCTGGGTCATTGAGTCCAATCTTTGATACCACAGGCAACCATGGAGCAGACATTCAATGCAAAACATCCATCAAAGTATCCATCAAAGCAGCTACAGATCTACCTTTCCTCCTCAACAAATTAATAATCTCTGCAACAGAAGACCAAAAGCTATAAAACCAACAAGCCACAGGAAGATAACAGGAGAAAAGCATCACTAGTAGCTGAAGTCCCTTTCACTAGCAAGACATTTCTGCTGTGAAAAGGCCCAGAAATTTTTGACATCTTAGGAATCAAGAATTGTTTTCTGGTTACACCTACACTGCAATGATGCATAGTACAGAGTGTCAGCTCTGCAGTTCAGAGTGTCATCTTCTGTTACCTCTAGGCTGGTTGGCTTGCATCCTGCCAGCAGTGTTGCTGCAGCAGCATGGAGCTGGCATAGGGCACAGCCCCACGAGTGCCAGCACGCAGTGACTGCCATGCAGTGCAGGCTGGAGCTGTCAGAACAGCGGCTGTGCCAGCAGGTGAGTTAAGAAGACCTGCAGAAACACACGGGCTTGCCAAGGTTAAATATCTTAATCTGAAGTATGGGAACTTTTAATTGAAAGCTTCGCTTTGAGCCCATTTCCAGTTATTAAAATTCAGGAGTCTGTGCTTGAATTCCTTGTGGACATTCATTTTGATTAACAGAAGACATGTGTGTACTAGGAAGGGAGTCTTGAACTTGGAGGAATCAGATAAATGTAGATAACATTCTCAGCCCTCTTGCATACCTGGTATTTTGTGTAAAGCCTCAGATCTTGAAGATAAACAATTAGTTCAGCTTTCATTTAATACCAAGGTATTTCTGGCTTTCATAACTGCAAGGACTAGGTGGAAGTGAGACCTGGCTGCCTCCCAAGGGGCCAGAACAGGAGGCAAAGGAAAAAAAAAAATCTTATTTGCAGCATTGGGAATTTTATGCTAGTCTCTTCATTTTGGAGGGTATTGACTCAGAACTTTTTAACTTTTGGTTTTGGCAGCATTGTGTATTAGCTGTGTATTATCTCTATATCCTGTAGAATGCTGCACTGCAGTACGTGCTTGCATGTGTTGGATAAGTAAATGTTTCCCTTTACAGGGATGTCATTTTGTGTGTCTCCCTTACACTCATCCAAACTGGGGAAAATTTTCTCAGTGGCCCCTTTACCATTAGAGGATTTTTGGAAAAAAATAAAACAGCCCAGTGCTGAGGAGTGTCTATTTAATCTAGTCTTATTTTTACCTCAGCTTTAAAGAAATCAGTAAAATTGTAAGAAGAATGTAAGTCTTATTAGAATGGACAAATTGTGGGTTTTCCTTTAAAATTACTTTTTTCAGGTGAATTAGTGTCTATGCTAAAAAATAAAAATAATATATTTTGATTTTATTGAAAAAGTAGGTTCCAACTACACTGAAATGTAGAATTCTAATAAAGTTCTGATTAAAAAAACACATAGAAAATATTCACAGAGCACTGGAATCTTTGCCTTCCTGTTCTAGTCCTTGTTGTTCTTGGTATCATTTAGTCCTTGCTTTATCATGTCACCCAAAGCAGCTAAGCGTAAGTGAGCACTTCAGGGTGTGGGTGCTACGTAGACTTCCAGCATCAAGCTGGTGCCTGTCTCTGTAGAAGATTGTCTAGTTTTCATATTTATAGGGCAAAGCCAGTTTTATATAGTGAAAAGATAAATCTGTAACTGGTCTGTTTGGCTCATGTCAGTCGCTGTCTGGTCTAGTGTTTAGAAATACAGGCTGTATGTTTATGTGTCCGTATTGTGTTGGCATATGCATTAGCGTTTGTTTCTTGGTATGTTTTAATTCACCACACATCCAGCACGCTTGTTTATCTTTACCTATAGGTCTGCATTTATAACTGTGGCTACATGGAGTTAGACATTTGGGTCACATATTATATATTCAGGCCCCATGAAGAATTAATAAATATCTTTTCAACCATTTCAAGTTTTAACAGAGTTTTGTGGGAAAATATTCAGATGTGTGGCCTGTAACCATCATTGGCTATCTATATGGATATTTTTATACAGCACACACTTATTACAAATAATAAGTCACTATCACCTAGCACTAGTCTTTAACAAGGCTATAATATCTATGATGTAATAGCTAACTTATCTGAATACTGATCCATAATTTATGTGAAACCTTGCTGTATTATAAGGTCCATACCTGTGTGTACATTTGCATAATTGTGTAAGTTTGTGAATGCAGAACTGCTCTATTCTTAAAAAGCGTATCTGACTTCCATCTGATCAACTGCAGAACTGTGGGCTTCTGTGAGCCTTCACCAACCTATTTATATCCATCCCTTCTGTTGCAGTTGCAGTGGCTGGTAGAGTACCCTGAGCCTCTGGATCCCCTTTTCCTGGAACCTGTAAAAGTACAGTCTCTGTCCATAGGAGTTAACAGATTAAGGGTTTATCTACATAAGGCTCTGTAAAATAATTTGAATTAACTGAATGTGTGAAATTAAAGTGGTCTAGTTAAACTGTATTACACCTCTGACTCCCTTATTTAGAATTAAGGCAGCTTTAATTTAGTTTAACTTAATTCACTTTGGAAATGAAGTGAACTAAATTCAATTTAGGACACTCAAATTTTGAATGAGCACCTGAACAATGTTTTAATGCTTTTAACCAATGTACTTGCAAAGTTAATTCAGAACAATTTTCCTGTTTGCCCCTGTGTAAACAAGCCTGTTTTCTATTCTCTCTCAATGAAACCATCTCAGCTGAGACTCCTTCAACAACTCCGAATTGACAACCAACCTCCCAAGGGGAGCAGTTTAAATGATCCTCCCACATGCACAAGTGTTTCCTTATCCCTACATCCCCATGCAGACAACTTTTCTCCCAGTGAGCTTTAGTGATCTCTAAGACTGATTTGTCTAGAGCTTGACTCACTGAACCAGGCACAGCTGGGGTAAACACAGAAAAAAGATGCAGCAAATGTTTAGCACTGTCTGAAGACCTGAATTATAAATATTGAATTACTCAAATTTTGCAGTTTAAGATTTTGCAGTGGAATACAATATTACAAATTACGATATATTATTTCTGCAAATTATTATATTCTAGAGAATTTTAGTGATTTTATTCAGTTCCATTATTTCAAAACATGGTCCCCTTAATCAGAATTAAGTACTTGTTCACCTAATGAATCAGAATGCCTCCAGCTGTAAATCAGCATGTGTTTAATATTTATCTAACTTAAGTTCAACAAGATCAGATGCCATCAGGATTCATAGGCAGAGGAATATGGAGGGACATAGGCAATGGTATTTAAAAAACTACACTCCCTTTACATTTTTTTGACTGTATTTTAGTCTAAGAAGACAGGAGGTAGCATAAGTTGAACCAAAGATTCTATTGTGTTACTTTTAAAAGGCGGTTACAGAATCAATCATGAACGAAATCAGCTTAGAAATAAGACAGAAGCATATTTTAATGCAAGAATATTAATCTTTTTAGAGCATTGTTATGGAAATTTCAAAATTTTCATTACCTTCCTTAATTTTAAAACACACTGTATATTTGGTCAAAAGATACCTTAGGAAGGAAATGCTGTCAAATATCTTTATCACAATGCGAAAAAGCCCTCGAAAAATTGGCTTTTGGAAAATCTCATCTCAGAAAGCAGCTGCCCTAATATTTTGCTAAAAAGTCAAGCAGACAAAAAACCAAAACAAAACCCCCAAACAAACCAAAGAAAGCCACTTAAATGTCCCAAGCCATCCAGTACTGTTTGATTAGATGGTTAGGCAATATTTTGTCTGCTGTTTTTTATGGAGTTATTGCTTATGAATAGTGTTGTTTGATGGCTACAGCAGTCTCAGATCTTTCAGTAGTAGAAAATTAGCATGGTTTCACTGAAACAGCCACAGTATAATGCAATAAAGAGACAGTCCTATATATTAATATGCTGGTGCAGAATGCACTTCAGCGTATGTGAGCATCCATTTATGTGCAGCTAGCTAGGAGGATACCACTGTAAGTAAAATCTAGGCTGACAGAAGCCAGTGACTTTCAGCATGGCTGTGCTGCCCTTCGGGGCTCTACTATGTATCAGTGTGTGTATGTGTGTGCTTGTGGGTTAGCACATACAGGCCATGGCAGGTCTATCTGTCTGCAGGTGTGCTCCTACTTCTGTGTGTGATCTGGCTACGCTGCTTTCAGAATATCAATGAGCTTAGTAAAAGCATGTATGTATTTGTATCTGTGTGTGCGTCTATCTGCATATGGATGGGCTTGCATGGTGTCTGTAGATCCGTTTCTTTGTGTGGTTTGTGTGTCCCTCCTGTGAGATGGATGCCTTCTTAAGGCCTGATCTCGGTCACTTTGAGTGCCTTCACTCCCGCAAAAGGGATCATCATTCAGCAGCAAAAACACAAACTGGGCATCAGGAGACCTGGATCCCTGTCGATGAGTTCTTTGAGTGAACAGTCTTTTAATTCACTCTGTTCCTGTTTTCCCTTCCAGACTTTTTTTAAACTGAGACTGTGGACACACACTCCCTGCTACTATATGGGCATAATGTAATTCCCTGTGGGAATGTCTCTATCTAGTTCAGTCAAGATACTGGGTCCTGAGAGTACCTTCTGATACTATGCCCCTGCCTCCTAGTAGCATTCATCCCTGCATGCACCCACCTTTGTGTGTGTGTGTTTGGGGTGTCCATCTGTGTACTTTGCAGCTGGCTATTTGTAGTTTTTATCCTCCCCATGTACAAACAGAGCAGCAGAAGATGGAAAGGAAGGAGTTATTAAATGCCAAGCGGATATGCAATAAATCCCATTGATTTTACAAACTCCAGCTTGTCTTCAATCTCCTTCCATTCTTTATCCTGGGGGCATTGCAACAAAACCCTATTTTAAATACCTTTTCTTTCCCTTCCCCCATTCCCCCTCCTCTCACTCCCAAAAAAGTGTCAATATTTTATTTGGATTTTTAACTTCACTCCATAACAGTTGTTTGACCTCCTGACTCATGTGAGTCACATAAATTCTGGGACTTTATTCAGGAGCCATGTTCCTTCTATTGAATAAGCAATTTGGGAGGGTGAATTAATGACTTGTGCTGTTGCTGGAAAGTCCCTGAAGAAATATTAAAATTGCTTGCAGACCGAATCAATACTCACTGAACACCCAGCATGAGGACCTGGGCTTTTTAATGGCTACAAGCAGCGGCACTGGGTAGAGGAAAGGGAATTCCTGTACACACAACGCACGCAGACAGACACAACGAACAGCAGCTTTCCCCCAGCCTTGCTGGTTGTTTCAATAACAGCATATTCTTGTGCACACAACCTGCTATGAGCTGCTGCCTGCTGTGCCAAGGAAAGGACTTAGAGTCCGGTTGCCCCATCTCCCTCCCAAGAAGATCATGCAGGATTTGCGAAAGCTGGCTGTTTGGGCTGTGTGTTAAGCGCTTGGGTTAGCATGGTCTGGCACAATCTGCGAGGCACAAGGAAGGCTGATTATTTGTGGCGTTATGAGCCTGTTCTGTGTGTCACTTGGCTTTTTTCCTCTCTAAAGAGGAAAGATGCAAGTGCTGTGTTAGGTTTGGGTGTGCTGTTGTGGTTTGGGAAGAGGATTTGGCTGTGTTGCAGAGGCATGTCTGTGAGATGGTTCTGTGGCTATGGGTGCTGAACAGTATTTTCGTCTGCCCACAGTGTGAATTTGTTTTTGTTTATGATATTCTGAAGGATTTCCTTTCTTATAATGACTTGCATTTTGGTGAGGCTTGAATGTCATTGTACTGCTTGTGTTAAGAGTGCCTGCATGATGCTTTTGGTCATTGAGCTGGTGTCTCTTCACTAGACCAGTCTATTTCAAGGCTGTGAGTGCAATCCTGAATAGTTCTGAGCGCCCTGGGAGTCCACCAGTCTTACTAGGACAAGAATGTGCTCAGCTGTACTGCCCGACAAGGCTTTTACTATTTGCTGCTCACAACTGCCAGATTTTGCCCATACCCTAAGACCCCTCTGGCAGGGGTGGGTTTTGTTACCAGAGTTTTCAAGTCTCATTTGAGAATACGTCCCCATGTTTTAGTGGTTTGCCCTGTGATCGTGAATGGCTGTTTTGTATTCGCTTGTTGGGTGGCTGTTATTGTGTATTAACACCAGGCTGGGTGTTCTTTGTATGACTGCATGTCTGTCTCATTGATTCTATCAGTATTATTTTGTAATCGTGTGATTGAGTTAGTGTGCATTTCAGGGCTCCTGTGTATTGAATAATGATGTCAGGGATTGGGTTGTTTGACTGGGTAATGGCCTCTTTTCAGTGTTGTAAGTGAATGTGTCCTTCTCCTGTTTCCCTGTCTCGGCTGGGGCAGGATCATTTACACTAGGTGATTCCTTAAGATGCTCACATGCACTAAAAGAACATCCCTTTGGCTTATGAGCTCTCCCTGCCCACGGGGCATGCCAAAGGTACGCCTCGTGAGTGTGTGTGTGTGTGTGTGTGTGTGTGTGACACATGGGGTGGCATGTGTGGCTGGCTCTCAGCTGCATGCTTCAAGGTGTGTGTGTCTTCTGGTGTACTCAAGGATTTTGCTAAAACCTTTCAATTACATTTTTGGATAAGGTTCTTCACAATTACATTCAAGACAATTCTGTGCAGTTTCAAATAGATTTGACTGAGTCTGTGAAAGGATCTATAAATTACCACATGTCTTCAGTGAAGTGCACGCTTCCCTTTGCAAGGGTCTTCTTGTATGACTTTCTACATTAATGCATAGAAGGGCATCTGTGTCAGTTACCAGATGCCTCTGATCAGTGTGTGACTGACTAGCAATGTTCCCAAGTCTGAACTGACCTGGGTCTCTCATATATGTAAGAAAGAATGGGATTCTGTGTCAGCAGCATTTAGCAGTAAATGTATGTGTTAAGAAATTTTAAACGTACAATGAATCTCTGGGTTTGTGCAATGGCTTCTGACTTGTGCAGGTATTGTGCAGTAATGCTTTAAGACAGTGTGGCTACTACATTTGGTCCCTTGGAAATGAACAAAAGAGTTCGGTTATTTTTCAGCTGATGATTATGTGTCATTGCTGCATGAATTTATTTGCTCTGCACAGGCAATGTGTCTGGCATTGGGCCTGTTCTGTCCTCCCTCAGCCATCAGGATTTAGCCCAGCAGCAGTCGCATCCAGACATAGTCTATGAAAAAGGCTGTGAAAGAGCCAGAAAACTTCCAGAGAGAGTTGTCACTTGTACCCTCTCATCAAAATATCTCATCAGGGAAAGATCTATGACCTCTTTCAGTCAGGCCATCTATATGGCTGGGATTTAGCAAGCCAGTGAATTTAGCTTATATTTTTCAGTGAGGTTGCTAACAGTGAGGTTGCTCCTTACTCATCCGTGCATTAGCTCAAGCTTTGTTACTTCACTTGCTCCCTTGTTTGTGCTCACATTCTTTTCCCCACTTTCTTCTCTGTATTCTGGCCTGAATTTGACCTTGAACAGATTACATGATCCTTAGCCCACACACTGCTTCACCAGATCCTACCCCTCACACTGGGTTAGCACCATCAGGGTGATGGGGAGAAGGGAAAAAAATGAGGGAGTGAGGAAGGCAGAGAGGGAGGGAAAGAGGGAGAGAGACCTGTTTGAAAAATAATTGGAGGCTGTTAAACAGAGGAGCCCAGCATATCACTCTAGTAATGGAAATAAATTCCATTGTATTTGCATTTTAATTTTCCACATAAACAAAGGCCCAGAGTGAGCTGGCTTCGCCAGAATCACCGGCCAGAATTTAATTAGAAATGAAAAGTTTATAGGGTCCTCTTTAATGCGATTAATGCACAGTTAACATTTATCACATACATATGCTGGAATCGCCTTTTTTAAGCAACCACCGGCCATGAAATGAATTTCTTTTCAACTTTTTTAGCATGCGTGAGGAAGGCTGTCTCTGGTGAGGCGGTCCAGTGAGCACACTCCTGACAGCTTGGTAAACTGCAGCCCACAGAGGCTTAGTAGCCCCCATCCTCACTGAGGAAAGTTCAAGGTGGCTTAGAGGGAAGCATGGTCTAGTGGTTAAAGCCTGAGGTTGGGAGTCAGGGGATCTCGGTTGTATTCCCAACTCTGCCACATGCTCACTGCATGACTGACTTGCTCTCAGCGTCTGTTTCTCTGGGTGTTAAAAATAAAAGAGAAATCAGCTGGAAGAAGATATCTCAGCCCCAGACCACTCCATGTCTCAGTCTCTCCAGCAACTTGCCTGGCCCTGTTGTATGGGATCTGGATTGTATCCTGTACTGTGCTGACCTCTCAGCTCATCTCCCTGTGCCTGAGCATTCCTATGCCAGCTGCAGGGACAGGGGAACATCCACAGAGCTTGCCTGATGTGAGAGGCTGGGCCTCCTGTAGCGACTTCCTTACAGTGCCCCAGCTGCCTGCACATTCATATGCGTCTCACATGGACACGGGTTCCTGTGGATCTCACATTGCTTCTGTGAGATACGCATCTTCCTGCCAAAGAGCATGAGTCGGGAGAGGAGCAAGCTCTGCCTTTGCAGTGTGGGAGCCCCGCAGCCCTGCCATGAGGACCTGTATTCACTGCTGAGACAGCTTCCTGTTTTTTAAGGGGATCCTCACATGCCAGTTTGATCCAAAAAGCTACTAAGAACAGCTTGTGAGATACTGGGTCCATCAAGCCTGAACTTCAGATACTAACATAAACCTACTCAGGAGCAGCTACCAGCCCTCCTTGTGGAAAGGGTAATTATGCCTTTGTCACCCTGAGGGGCCCTGAGAGGTTGCCCTGTGAGTGCTTATAAAAAGCTTGAGCTTGTCTGCACGAAGATGCTAGAGAAAGCAAGTATAAATAAAAAATTATCAATATCCTTTCCATGCAGAACACAATGAGATAAAAGGCCAAAGGTGAACACCTGCCCTGTTAATCTGTGCCCCTGCCAGAGCCAGGAGGGTATCAGACTTGTCACTTCCCTGCCTCCTCCTGAGTTCCAGAGGAGACCATGGTCCCTTCCTTATGCCCCCTTCCCTGCTCTGGCTGTATGGCAGACAGGCTACAGTCCCCCTCTACTTCCGCACTTCCTTTCCAGTCTTGCAGACAAGCAGAACAAATAAACCAGGCCCATGGACACAGAGTGTTAGCATGTTAGGGACACAGCAGGGGAAGGAGGAACATGAAACCTCTATTGATCCCTCGAGGAATGATGTCCCTTCCTTATCTTATCAGATTCTCTTCACTCTTCAATTATAGTCTGTTGAAATTGGCCTCTTAACCCAAACAAGATAACCTGGGTAATGAGGAAAAGAGTGCAAGGGGAGGGGAGAGGAGAAAAGGGCAGAGTCCAGTGCATTAAACTATAGCTATAATTAGAAATATCTCCCTTAGTGTAATTCCTCTGCCCCCACTATCCCCAGGTATCCTCTTCTTGCATCATGTATCAGGAGAACTACATCACATCCACTCCCTGAAAAATGTATCATGCCATATATGCCACTCATTCCCTCGGTCTCACTTGGTACCCACAACAGGCCTATGTCCCTACATTTGTGCGTGACATTTTCTTGTATATATGTATTTTCCCTGCTGTACACCTTTTGTGTTCACACATCTCAGCAGATACCACTTTTTCATATACACGCTTGCACACATGCTTGTGTTATTGATGCTTCCCATCTCACCAGCTGTGTTTCCTCTGCACATTGGTGGTACCGCTGCCAAAGCACCTTATCCCCACATCTGCCCAAAAGAAATGCTGGCAAAGATATGAGCACTGTTTGGACTTCCCTCTGCATCTGCTTAGAGCCATAGTTCATCAGTTGCATTTACAAGACTCTCTGGCCGTCGGGAAGCAGTGGCACAGGATCCCGTGCAGAGTCCCACATATTGCTGTGTTTTGCTCACTGCTGTGACTCCCTGAATATAACTGCAGAGTTGTGATGTTGTTTCCATGGATAATACTATTCTTAGTTCTTACACAGACCAATAATACCTACTTGCTAAAAGTCTATACTCCCAGCTGGACATGTTGCCCTAGTGATATGCCCATGCTCCTCCCTCTACACATGTTGTGGGGTATAGGGCATGTCTCGCCCAAATATCCATTACAAAGAAGATTGTCTAGTGGAACAATAGGGACTCAAAGGTTTATCTGCACAAATGCACCCAGGTTTCCATGCTCAAATTACTTCACTGTGCACAGAGTGATCCTGGAGCATATTCAAGCAATGCAGAAAGTGCTTTCACTTTGGAAGGTGGTGCTCTGAAGAGTGCTAAGGCTTCATTTACAGGGCTGGCATCCTCCCCATACATGCATGCTTCAAAAGACTGTGTTCCCCAGGATCACTTTATCCCTTGTCTTTCACTGTGCCAGGGGTATTTCCTCATGTACACATACACTTGAAACGGGCCACACTTCCTTCCATTTCATGTCTCCCTGTGCCAGCAGCTCTCCCAGTTTTATCTGTGGGGCATGAAGAGACATAGGTATGCCATAGGCATGTATTTTTCTTTAAATATTTGCAGGTCACAAAACCTCATATAAACTGCAAAGGAGGTTTAGAATCATGGCACTCATCTTTTTACAAATTTGTATGTGCTTTCTCATGTGTAAGCATACAAATTCATCCATGCAGTTCCTCCCTGCACTCCAGCCTGCGCCCCTCACAAGAATCTGCATGCAGACAGACCCACTTACTCTGTCTCCATCCTGTATGCCTTCATACTCACAGACCCTAAACTCAGGAACACGTGTAGCCTGAAATTGTTAAAGCCACATAAGGAGTTGGATGTTAATAGTGAATGACTCGGCATCTTATTTGGCACAGTGGCCCAAGCTGCCTTCTAGAAAGCCACAGCAAGTCTGATTTTGACAGAATACTATTAAAATCTGCTTTAGCCTTTTACTCCATCCTTATCTCTTGCCCTTTCCTTATCCAACCCCACCCAACTGTGCTCTTTTCCTCTTCTGGAAACTTTATGTTGTGGCTCATACTGTCAGAGTTAGCACTACAAACATTGTCTCTTTTAAACTCTAAATTTGCTTCTTTTTTTTTTTTTTTTTTTTTTTTTCCCATAGAGAAAAGGAGTTTGGGAGATTGTGCATTTTCCACTCTGCCTCTGCTTGCACTGCCTTGGCACATTTGTATGTAGCGTGTCCCTGAAATACACTTCCCCATGCTCTCAGTTTGCAAACATGATAACCTTTTCTTCAGAAATATTATTCCTCCCTTTTCTCTTCTCTTATACAACTCCTCCACTCACATTATAAATTAATATGTATTTTTGTGCATGTGTAATTTATGTATAAATATTTAATTTTTCAAGTTCAAAAGTCTGCAGTTAAACAACCAAGAAGTGGCCTAAATTTAGGCAAATATTAGCAGCAGGCACTATTACCTAGCTGCATCGTGCTGTGGTCTTTCTTTTTAGAGACAGATGACCAAAATTTGTTCTTAAAGGAATTTTTAGAGAAACGTGAGTATATTGAAAGACAGTAATTCCCTTAAGAAGAGCTCAAATCTTAGTGCTCAAAGAATGTAGTGCAATTTTAAAGTGGGAGCTTGAAAGTGGGCAGCAGGGTAATGAGGTTGCTGTTGTATTTCGTCCCAGCTTGAAACAAAAACAATTGGTTTTGTGAATCAAAGGGCTGGAATATTAATCCTTCCTGACCAAGGAAATGAGTACTCTTTTGTCAGAACTAAGCAAACTACCCTGAAACTAGAGGTGGTACAGAGCATCCTGTCTGACAGATATGTGAGGGTTTCTTTTGTGATTTTGTTGTCTGGTTGCAGTCTCTGCTTTTCTGTGTGTAAATTAGCAAACAGACAGCAGTCTGCCTTGCAAAACATAGGTACCACCCTTCTCAAATGAATTACAGAGATGGGCATTTTAAGCAGAGCTGATCACTAATCTTAAAGCAATTTGACTTCCAGGCAGAGATGGCTATTTAACCCTTATGCCTTGGATCCATAGAGAGAGGGAAGAATTCTTACCTTGGAAGGAGGAGGATCTGTTGAAGATGGAGCTAAACATAGGAATAGTAAATTTGCGCCCAAGGAGAGAACAATTATTAGAGGCAAACTCCATCCTACCTATGTATGTGTGCATGTGTTAGGGAGTTGCTAGAAGCTTGGGGAACAATATGCTGTGCAGGTTTTAAAAATGCTACAGGAACTGCAGAGCTAGGGGATGACAAAAGCAAGAAATGTCCTATTTCTGTTTTTGATAGAGGCAGAGGCAAGGCACTAGAATCTCTCTTCCTGAATGAACAGTGAGATTTGGGTGAATGTTTCATATATAACATTTTCTGGGAAGTGTATCTGTATACTTGCAGTCCATTAGCTCAGGCTTTTGGCACATCACTCTTCCTCTTCCCTGTCAAAACTAGTACACACATAAATCCCAAGCCAGACAAAGGACAAAAGAATATCCTTCCCTGACTGCATCAAACTCCTGCATGTTTCCTTTTGCATACCAGCATTTTGTGTCACCATCTGCATGCCTCCTCAGAGATACTTGTCCTCTCCCATATACCAATGTGTAGTATCCAACCAGCAGACACATTTTGCCAGAGGTACCTATCTACCTTGCACTTGGAGTCCCTGTATAAATGTCCTGTACAAAAAGATGCAGTATAGTTCAGCTTTTTTGTTCCACATACCCACCTCTCAACACATCAACCTTTCAAATTTGCCTACTATATGCTAATGTACCCTCTACACTCCCTCTATACCATCACTCCTCCTCAATGTCTATATGCACAGACATAGTCTCTCCGTATGTCTCAAACATTTTGTGCATATATCCTGTCATTCTTCATACCCCAACCACAGCTATTCCTCTCCTATGGCTCCAGGATTGAACTATTGTGTTGTCCATTTCCCAGTGACAAGGGGTCTAGTTACAGGGTTATTGATTAGTTTTCATGCAGACAGATGGAGCTGCCTTTGCTGTCCCCACCAAAATCCACCTCTGTATAGGCTGATTGTCACTGCTCCAGGGACAGGATTTCACCAGGAGACCACCCTCCATGCAAACATCCTTCACCCAGGCCACGGATGGTAATAAATGGAGTCAGGCTGAGCCATAATAAAAGCAATTGAGTGGGTTACCTGTGCAGACATGAGATTTATACCTCCTCATATTTGATGTGATTGTTTTATTGAGTTCTCAGTGCAGTTAGGATGCCATTTATTTATTTATTTATACGCCTACTTATCATGGAAAGAGGGGAGGCTCTTTCAGCCTAGCTGGTGTTCAGCCTCCGTCTTGTCAAATATGAGCCCATAGAAAAAGACTCTCCAGTTTTGCTCTGCTTTTTACCTAGACTTGGACTTGATGAGTGAGCCCTTCCCACATATCTCATTTCCTATGATAGACAAAGATGTTTGTTTCAGGACCCCTGAAACCTTGAGAACTCTCTGAATTATGAACCTAGTAGAAACTAAGGGCTGGTGTAAACCAAGATGTGTATATACTGATTTTCTAAAAGTGCATCTTGAAAGAGATTCCTATTTGCACTGTGCCTGTTTTGGACAATGGTTTGTGATCTATGCACAGAGCCTCTTTATGCTATTGCAATAGAATTAGTAAGCACTGGCATTGCTTCTGACTCTGTGATTGCATGTGAGCACTGAGAAATATTAGCAGGTGAAAATTGATTGGAAATGAATATTTGTGAGTGCACCCTGAGGATTTCGGAAACCAAGTGATTAGATTTGTGATTTTCAGCTGGATAGATAGCTACGTAAGTGCTGCAAAATCAGCCCTCAGTTACTAACAATAGAGAAAATTAGAGGCTAGT
This sequence comes from Sitta carolinensis, assembly GCA_032173965.1. Taxonomy (NCBI): domain Eukaryota; kingdom Metazoa; phylum Chordata; class Aves; order Passeriformes; family Sittidae; genus Sitta; species Sitta carolinensis. The sequence continues at coordinate 16,332,513 of CM063287.1, forward strand.
GCTGAATAACATAGTATCTAGTATTTCATCACAAGCCTAACCAGGTTTTTTTGGGGGGTTTCCAGCTCCTCTAGTCAAGTGGTACCATGAGAATTTCAGTTCCCATTTAATAAAGTATGTTACCAGTGCTTGTGGGGGCTTGAAAAGGCACCTGTCAGCTCTCAGAAGACTCAAAGGACTGCATTGTTAAGATGTTTTTAAAGTTGTTTAATAGGAGTCAGATATCCAAATCCCCTTTAAAATTTAGAGTAGAAAAGAGAAAACAAGTGAAAACAAACCTACATTATATTACAAGTGCTCATGATTTTTGTGCCAATTACACAGTTTAGGCTCTGCCTTGGCATTTTTAAACAGTTGGGACTGATATATATGGCAATGCAGCTGTAGGCTGCAATAGATTAATTTGGATTACAGTTGAAAAAAATCCTCATTCCTGTTAGTTTCAGTTTAAAAATTAATCATTTGGGAGAAGAACTCAAACCTTTCTGATGCTTTCATGAGTAGTAATCATTGTTAGAGCCATCTACACACAGATGGGATTTCCTAAACCCCCAGTGAGCTATGTGGATGTCAGACCAATGGCAAAAGCTTTTAGAAGTCTCCAGCTTTCCATTTATAGAGACCAACACCAAAAGTGTGATCTCTAAATATTTTGCTGATTTTAAGTGAAGAGCCTAAATTCCATTTGAATTTCACCATGCTTTAATTAAGGACAATGGAATCTAAGAGAAGCTCAGCCTTCTTCAACTGTTTTAAAGACATATACTGTTATTCAAGTAATATGAAAATCTTTTGTTTGAATAGGCTTTGGAGTTAAAGATAGGAATTTTTTGACATTTGATATATGTCTGAAAACACAACTTTGTTTTGTACGCACCATGTCATCATATCATAAAAGGTCCAGATGGCCTGCTAGACCATTATCTGTCTCCTTAGCCAACATGAGATTATTTCTTATTGTATATTTGCTTGTTATTAATGACACCTAGTTATATATATTCCAAGAAACCAGGAATCCCTATGGGATGCAATTCCACATTTTAATGGACCTCCCTATCAGAGGATACCTTCTGCTACCATTTAAATGTTTCCTTTCTTATTTCCATCCCTTCATTCCTGCCTATAGTGCTTTGTTTAAATGTGAATAATTCCTTTCCTGTTGGAAGGACTGTGCCCTTCAGATCACTATGTTGTTCTCACCCCTTCATCATTTCTTGGCCAAGCCACTTCTATTTTCTACTCTTTTTTCCCAAAGTCAAATGAGTTTTTTTCAAATAATAATGATTCTGGTAAGTGAGGTTTAGCTCTGTAAGACTCACTCACCCAGTGCAGAAGTGCAGCTACCTCTATGGCAGAATGCAGCAATAATTCAGTAGTTGCAAAATCTTGAAAATATTTAACTTCCAGCAAAAATCAAGCTTTTTATACGTCTATATAAAAAAAGGAAGGGCTGGGATTTTTAGGTGATAAAGGGGCTGATACGGTTCTGAACTTCAAGGTTCACAGAACAGGGTGTTCAAAACTTCCCCAGGCACAACCTATTCTACTTGCTGACTGGCTCTGTTGAGCTAATATCTCTGCAATATGAAAATTAGAAAAAAATGCAGTTAGCTTATTGTATTTCCCCCCATACAACCTTCCAATGGCCAGATACGATGAATAAGACAAAGAGAAATGCTGTGAGCATTCATTTACTCTTTCAGCTGCAGTAACATTGTCTGTAACCTCTGCTTTATGAGCCTGTCCTTTATTTGCAATGATAAAAAGAAGATAATACCATGTTTGTGTCTGATGGAAAAGAGTCTGAATTTAAAGGAGTGTATTCCCTGTAATGAAGCCCTGTGTGACCCGATTACGTTCTTTCCTCAGCTGAAAGCATCTGGCAGTAGAAGTCTTCTACCTTGAGAACATGCCCTGATGCAGGAAACAGCATAGGAACCTTAGACTCAGCATCAGCTGGGAGAGAGGATTCCTGACAGAATCACAAGTTTCTCCTGTGCTTGCTAGGAAATGCCAGCTTACAAGTCCTGGTAATTTCCATTGAGTACGGTCGGACAAGTTTTCTTCACCCCTCCCTTGCACTGAAACAGTATCAGACAGAGGCAAATCCAGCCTATATGACAAGTAAAATATTTGGGGTCTATATTGAGAAAACTGACTGTGCCTTCTAAATACCAGCAGTGGTGATAGGTTTGTGTCACACACACATCCACACACGCACTTGCAGGTTAAAACTCAGGCAGTTCAGCCGGAGTTCACTGCAGACAATGCAGTTGTCACTGCTTTTGATCACTATGAACAAGCTGCCATTAGAGATACTCTGTACTCTTCAGCTTCTCCCTAGACTCATTACTGGTCTTCCAAGAATTCCAGATTTGTTCAGGAGGAAAAACAAAAAGAGATTCACAGTGACTTTGGCTGGGATGTCCTTTGGGGAATTCTCAAGTGCTGCTGGCTAGCGAGGGTGGTTCAGAAAGCTCTGTTTGCGTAATACTGATTTCTTTTGCATGTAACGCAGCCCCTGCCCTAACACGCCTGTTTTCTTGCCAGGCAATTGTTAGTCTGGAAAAGTTACATTTACCTCAATTGCATGAGCTAAAGCTGATGTAAAACAACCTAGCTCCAGTTTTGAACTTTTTCTCATTATGTATTGAACTCAATGGACATTTTTAGTGAAAGATCATACTGAGTTTAACAAAAGTAACTAAAATCTATTTTCATTTTACAGGTGGCAAAACAGCCTTCTGAGGAGTCCATGTGACCTGCCTAAGAGCAGTCAGAAAATTAATGTCAGAACTGGTAAGAGAAATCTGATCTTTGAATATGCCATTCTTTGCTCTAAACTACAGGCCTGCCTGCAGCCATTGAAATTGGCCATACGCTCAATAATATTTCAATGTACAAGTATATTTCACTGGTCTTTATAACCCAAGTCAATGTATGTGTCTTTCCATATGTATTTTTAAAAGCGCATCATTATTGTAGACTTTAACTAGGCATCATTAGCTAATTGCTATATCGTGAAAATGGAAACATCTCCCTAAACTATATGCTTAACACTAGAAATTAATGGATACCCAATACCTAAGAGAAGATCGAAAAAGCATCCAGCAGTTTGACTGAGATAATACATCCGCTAAACTCTATTCTCTGCCATGGGTTATTAGTTAGGTCTGCTCTCAGGAACTCAGGGTCCAAAGTATATCCAGAAGACTGACTGAACTCTGAAATGCTTTATCTTTGGCATGCCTTGGCTAAGAACTAACTGGGAGTTCCCGGTACTGAACCTGGCCATCCAAGAACTGGGATAGAGGTACAAATCAGAGAGAGGTTGGTTTTTTTTGCCTTTCTGGACCTCATTCATTAATCCAAAATAATTCATTAATTTAAGAGAAGCAGGAAATAGTGCTTAAATGACAATGTCCATTGCATAACTTGCATATCTGTGAATGTATGTGCTTCATCCTGTTCCTGCTAACGTACACTGTCTAATTCAGAAGATTTCTCTGGGATGATTATCATCTCATGAAACCTATGTTCTTAGGTGAACTATATGTTCTGCTAAACAAAGGAAAAGTTCTAACATCTGCCTCCAAGTTCATTTTTAGGAGACTGCCACAAGGAGCACCTAAATTTAGCAGTGTCTAAATTCAGTTGAAATAGTCTAGCCTGAAATGACCAAAGATAGCTGGTTTATAGTCATATGATACATGGAAAAGTTTGGGCTGGCAGAGTGCTCAAGAAGCAAGGTGCTCAAGCGATTTAGAGTGTCAATTGCTTACCAAAGAATTAACATCTTCTGTCATTTGCCCGCTTCTTGATTACTTGCACTGTGTATATGTGTATGAGTTTATACATATGCATGTATATACTCATGTTTGTACATATGTACGTGTGCATACCTACCCATACACAATTAGTTTATACTGCATAATACTTAATGTATGAAGAGGGAACAGGAAATCTGTTGGCACAGAGATAACTGATCTCAATCCTGTCATTTCTGGTGCACTTTGCTTATTAATTCCTATACTCTCTAGATTTTTCCCATAATTAAAAGAAATCTACTGCATAGCAGAGACACTAGAATTTTTTCCTGAATCTTGACAGGGTAGTTAAGGCGTGTTTTGTTTTTACACTAGAGCTTCTATCTACCCTTTGTCTGCATGAGTTTGGTATGAAAAAGTTTCTGATAGAACTAAATAACATATCATCCCAAATGCATCCTACTATTCTCGGTGCAATAGTGACAGATCAGTGCAATGTAGGCACACAGAATTTAAAAAAAAAAAAAACAACAAAATTTGAAGTATTTAAAGGAGACTTTTCAAACTGAATTGAAACAATGTTGTTCTATAGTCTCTTACCCAAAGACCTTACTAACGTTAGACTAATTCTCAGAAATAAAATAAAATAAAATAAAATGCAATTAATACCTTTTAAAAAAATCTTATAATAACCAAAAGTAATTATTTTCTGGTACAAGGACTTCTCCATTTTGAAGCACAGTATTCACAGTCTATCTAGGGATATAGGTAACTTCTTTATCAGTAAATGCCTTGCTAATTGCCTTAAGATGTTATAAAACACTCCTGGATGTAGCTCTAACTGTTCTAGACACTGGACAAAACCAGATTTTGCATTGGAAACTCCACATTTTGCAGAAGTAAGAAGACAGATATTTATTGATTGCTAGGTTTTAAAATTGTCCTCTCTCTGAAGCTGCTCAGAGACTAAGTGTTAGATTAACTCCAATTTGTGATTGGTGATCAGAGAGATGACAATTTACTGCCGGTAAGGGATTTGCTATTACAAAGAACTGACCCGATTCTGCATGTGAATTTTTACAATGAGGGAGAGAAAAATGTATATTTAAATTGTGAGCTTCTTTGTGTTTTGTGAGTTCTGTGAGCTGGCATCATGTAAGTCACTGGAATGATGAAGTTCACGCTATTTGCCACAGTACTAGGATTGAGCCCTAATATACTCAATATTTCCTATTTCACTGCAATTTTTTCCAGTTCGCTGTCCTGTTCTTGTCTAGGACAGGCTTGCAAATTTTACAACCTGTGTTATGGGTTCACTTCCTCACAGATGTGAGTTTTGGAGAGCCTCATACTAAGGTGAATAGTGGGAAGTTAGGTTTGAATTTTTGAAAAGAATGGGGAAAGACTAAATCTTACTAAGCTAAAATGCTCTTGAGCCTTGGGGACTACACACTCAAATGCTATTGCCATGGTGGCTCACAGAGCCTCTCTAGTACAGTAATACTTAGCAACTACAAAAACATCCTCAAAGTATTCTATAAGCACAATCTAACTGACATCTCTTTCTACCTCCTTCTGAGAAAAATCAGTTTTCATTTCCAATGTGAGGAAGCTGAGGTACAAAAGTCCCCAAATCCTGCTGCAGACTGGTAGCATGGTGGGAGACAAATCTGGTGCTCGGCTTTCTGCCCGGACACCACAACCCAGACGTGAGGCATTGGGTCCAACAAGTGTAAGACTGAGACTTCAGTGACTTTTGGATGCTGAGATCCCTTAAGATAGCTGAAGTATAAATATATGTTGGGTCCATACATACTATTTCTCCAGAAAGCCTGTGGCCGTTCCTCTGAACTTCCATACCACCAGCTCAATTCCTTACAGGGATAGCTGTCTGTCCTTCCACAGCTGCCTTTGTAAGGTGTCTGAATGTCAAATTGTTATTATTTCAATACCTGACTGAGAGAGTAACAGAGACCTGGAGGTTTTTTAGGAGGGTGTATAATTAGCCGATCAGTATTATGTTACCCTGTTCATAACTTAATAACCATTTTAATACAGATGGCACACACAGGGATAATTTCCTAGGGTAGCCTAGCAGTATATTACAGAGACAGTGTGTCTGAGGGAATCTTTCTTAGCCAAGGTACATTCCACTAGCTAATTCTACCTGCTGTTTTCAAGATGATTTGGGATAATTCCATATCATTTGCAAAATATTAAAACCCATTTATATAGGATGCCAGATTTAGAAATACACAGTCTGAGTTATTAGACATATTTTGATAAATCTGCCATGAAAATGCAAGACAAAAAAACACCACTGTGTTTTCCTTGCTATTTATTTTTTGCTTCCCTTGCTATAAATACCCTAGGTTTTGGTTTGGGTTTTTTTAATCTGGCTAAATTTGTTATATATCAAAAGGGCCAGTATACTGATTTGTGCATTTTGTCTATTTAGACACTACAAACGCCTGCATGCTTATTTACACATACCCTGTGTATGTTTATTTGACTGGTAAGAGCCATACATTTGGAATTGCATCCAAAATTTCATGTATTTTTACTCTGTTGGTGAGTATTTAATGCCTATGTATGTACCTTTTGCAAATATCTTTGCATTACTCTGTTTCTAGAGGTTGTATTTCTGTGGGCACAGTCAGGTTATCTGTACATACATAACACTAAAACAGTGTGATTACTTTTACTGTGTGCACGAGAGTGTTGTGCTGCCAAAGTGTGAAGATCTGATGTACGCTGTGTTTGAACATGCAGGCATGTGAACAGTCTGAGCGCTTTAACGTCTGTCAGTACTTGATTACATCTATTCCCTTTTCTCCAACATCGATCCTGGTTTTTTGCCTGTCCTATGGTTATTTTTGTCACCTCAAACCTGGGACCAAATCTGAGTTTCTCCAACAACAAAATCAACAAAATCTGCACCCTAGCAGTCGGGGGAGGAAATGGGGAAGTGGGGAAGGCGGGGGTGGGGGGGGGTGGGGGGGGGGTGGGGGTGGAAATGGTTTTCTAGTGCAAAATCGATTCTGCTGCTGCCCAGCCTTCTGCGAGGAGAGGGATAGACCGAGTCGGGGCCACAGGGACCGCGGAGAGCAGTTCTCCCCAGCCGGGTAAAGAGCCGCCTGGCAAATTTAGCCGTTCCCTCAGGCTACCGATGGCGAGTGAGCCGGGGGAGTGGGTGTAAGGGAATCCTTCCTCCCGCACTCAGCGGCTCGCGGCTGTGAGCCCGGCTTGGCAGAAGATGACGCCAGCCTTTCCGCTCAGAGCTCTAATACCCTGGCAAGGCTGGAGGACATCTACACCCCGGTCGGAGTGTTCGATGGACACGGGAAACCCCGTCTCCGCAGCCCGTCACCTCTCCAGCGTGAACAGCGCCCAGACCTTGCGGCAGTGCCGGGCCGCTCGGCATCTCTCGCAGCAGCGCTGCCCCGGCCCCGGCTGCCCCCGGGCCGGGCGGCGGGCTCGAGCTGCGGCCCTGCAGCAGCGAGCCCCGGCACAGATCCGCGCACACGCTGCTCGGGGCGGGCGCTGCGGGAATGGGCAGCTCTTTTTCGTCCCTCTGCCCGGAACTGGTCTCGGAGGTCACGGAGGGGCCGGGAGCGCCCGCTGGACTGGGCCGGGGACTGTCGGGCTATGCCCATTGCGGGCAGGGGACCAGAGAAGGCTGGATCTACCCTGACCGAGGAAGGATTTGGCCGTCCTCGCTGTAGGAAGGGGTTTTATGGGACCGTAAAGATGCGACTGGGCCGCGAGCTGCGGGGTTGCTCTTACCTGTTTATGGAGGAGACGCTGGGACCGTGTCATTGTCGCAGATGCCTTCGGCCAATAGCCTGTCCCGAATCTCCCAGGCGAACATTGTCGGGTTTTGTCTCTTGTACTCGGCGATTTTATCCACTACTTTGGGGGTGGCCACTTTGGGTTTGGAGCCTCCGATCACGCCGGGCTTAATGCTTCCCGTCTCGTAATACCTGCACAAAAGATGGTCAGTGGCCTGCCGTGCCGAGAAGGGCTCCGCCGTCCTCGAGCACTCAGAGCCCAGTGGCCCTCAGAGCGCCCCGCGGACCCCTGCCCGTGCCCCACCTCGGCTTCGGCCCGCGGTACGCGGATTCGGGCCGTGGCCGCTCGGGCGCTGCATGTCGCCGCTCCGCGAGGCGCCAGGCGACCTGACTTGTGGCCAAGGCAATCCCTTCGCCTCTCAAGGAAGGGCTTGCTCTAATTTCTTTTTCTTTCTTTCTTTTTTTTTCTTTTTTATCTTTTGTGTGTGTGTGTGTATGTGTGTGTGCTAGAAACGAGGGGCGCTGCCTCCCCCTTTCCCTGCTTTACGCGCACGCACTTCTTTTAGGCCCTGGAGTCGGGAAATAAACCAGAAACCCTCTCCCCGATGCAGCCGTCCGGAGGCGAAGTCCGCCGAACGCGGGATCGGGCCGGGCGGCCGGGGAGGGGGCGTGGGGGACGGGCAGTGGCGGGCTCACACTCCCCCGCCTGGATCTGCCAGCCGGCCGCTCCCGAAGCGGGGCTCTGTTCGGTCTGCGGATGCAGGAGAACCGTTTATCCCCGCCCCGGGGTCCTTCTAAAGCGGGTACAGGGCTGCTCCAGCCCACTCCCCGCTGTCCAGTAGCTCTGCTGCCGGTCAGCGTTTCTGTCCCGGCCTTCGCCGGGCGCGGCAGCGCGCGTACCGCACGCACCGGCGGCTGGGGCTCTGCCGCATGCTCTCACTGCTCCGCAGCCAAGCGGCCGGGCCAGGGCCCTGGGTCTCCCCGAGTAGCCCCTAGGGATATTGCACACCTCATTTGGCGGTGATCGGTTACCACGGGCATTTATTTATTTATTTGCCCCGTTGTTTGTTTATTTACCCGTGTATTTGGTAAGGCTGCTTACGCCTTGTTGTGAGTTAGGATTTTTTTTTTTTTTTTCGTTCTTGCTGGATTGAATTTTTTTGGGTCGTTCTTTCGTTTTCTTTCTCCCGTCCCTTCTCTTTCTCAACCTCCCACCCACTCTTCTCAAATTATTTTGTCTTCCCAGGAGTTTTCAAACATTGCCGGAGAGGGAAGGGGGTAGGCGGGGAGAAACACGTCCTTGCCAGCTGGAGGAGGGGGATCTGCTCAGCCACGGGCTCCCACTGTGCGAAGGTGCCGGGGCCGCCCAGGGTCGTGGCGGGGAGAGCCCGGTGCAGTGGGAAGGGTGGAAGGTCATACAGGAGCGGGGAAAGGATGCAACGTTGCAGTCTCAGGGGAGGGGAAGGAGCTGCCTCTTTCCTTACCTGCCCAAGATCTTGCTGACACAACCGTGGCTGACCCGCAGCTGCCTGGAAATGTCACAGGGTCGCACCCCCTGGTGAGCCAGCTCCACTATCCTTTGTCTCACCACGTCAGGTAGGGGCCTGCCGTTCACAAACACCCCCCCGAGCTGGTTCACACCCCCGTGCCCTGCTGGGGAAAGAGAAATAAAAAAAAACACAACAACCCACGCACACCAGGAACACACCGTTAGTCGTGGATTCTTTACCACTCGTACTAAAAAATCTCCAGTTATTACAGATGGATGGAAGTGATGGCAGGGAGTCGAGAGTGTGGAACAGGACGTGGGAAGTGAGAGAAGATAAACAGAGAGAAAGAGAGAAAGAAGGAGCTAAAAACAGGGAGAGTGAGAAAATGAGAGAACGAAAAAGAGGAGAAAGAAAGAAAGAAAAGAAAGAAAAAGAAAGAAGAAAGAAAGAAAGAAAGAAAGAAAGAAAGAAAGAAAGAAAGAAAGAAAGAAAGAAAGAAAGAAAGAAAGAAAGAAAGAAAGAAAGAAAAAAGAAAGAAAGAAAGAAAGAAAGAAGAAAGAAAGAAAGAAAGAAAGAAAGAAAGAAAAATAAAAGAAAGAAAGAGAAAGATGAAAAAGGAGAAAAGATAGAAAGAAAAGGCAGAATGACTTCTTTCCGAGACGGAGGGAGATTTTTCTCCACCTTCCCGTACGCCGCCCTCCCTCCCCGAGCCGCTCTCCTCCTGCGGTCCCGACCGGGATGCCGGAGTGGTGGGTTCTCACGGCCATTGTGGTGGGCCGAACATGGAAACAGCGCCCGCACCCGCTCCTCTCCCCAGAGCAGGGCAGCGATGCACTCCCAAACTCCAGGGCTCGACCTCTTAGAGGCTCCAGGCGGACTCTGCCGCAGTCCCCCTTCTCTTTACTCCTGGGCTTTTTCTCTCATTTTATTTCCAGGATTTTCTATCACGTTGTCAATTACAGTTCCTCGCGAACTCCGCCCTCCCTCACCCCGCGGCATGCCCCCCATGCAAGCAGTCCTATCCCGTTATTTTTGGATGCGAGTTGAAAGGACTCACAGAGAAGAAGAGAAAGGGAAAGAAATGAAGGGAGAGAGAGAAAAAGAAAATATTTTGAGTCCTGCATCTGATGTTCCTTTACAGGCGGACCCTCTCTCTTATTAGCTTTCGATCTTTACAGGAAAAATTTTCCAGAAAAAAAAATATAACAGACTTGTACTGTTCCGTTGTTTTGTTTGTTTTTGTTTTTTTTTTTTTTTTTTGGTTTTTTTTTTTGTTGTTTTTTGTTTTTTTTGTTTGTTTGTTTGTTTTTTTTTCCCACCACACAAATCTAATTCAGGGAGAATTTAAATTCTCGGTTTTCTTCTGTTCCCCCCTTTCCAAGCAAAAACCTGCTCTCTCTCAGACAAGATTACTAGGATCGCTTCTTTCACCCGATCTATCTTTCTCCATTTCTAGAAATAACTTGGGGGAAAAAATTATAAGTATGCACCTGCTAAGCGTGGGCACGAGAAACGGAGTGACGGGAATAAAGGGAAATATCTCCTTTTGGGACACCACAAGATAGCTGGTCGTGAATGAAACGTCTACGTTAGAGCCGAGAGCAGTTCGCCGTTGCCAGGGCATGGGGAGATGCCCGCTCGCAGGCGGTACAGCTTCGCTGGCGCTGCTACCTGAGCGTCTCTGTCTCCGGAATATCCAGCTGATATAGCTATGGAGTGCACTCTGTATTAAAGCTTTCCTTTCACACAACCGTAACCTCCTGTATTTTCCTCGCCAAGAGATCTTAGTTCGTTTTGCAGTTTGCTGAAAAATGATCTGTTTGTATTTTCGACGAGGTTTTTTTCTCTCCTGCTTCTGACACTGACTTATTGGCTCTGAACTTAGTGGAAACTCTCATTGCCCTGCGATCGATCCAAGTCCTTTCACACAAATAGAGTTTTTCCCATCTCCCCCACCCCTTCAGTAACACCTTCACACATCCCCTCCCAGCCCCATCGGCCAGGGCGCCGGCTGGCTTTCTCGTCGTTACCCACTGAACCGGGATTATTTTTTGCATTTTTTTGTTAGTCTTTTAAAATAGGTATTTAGGGTTTCAGAGGGGACGGGGGATAGTTATCTTCCTCCGCTAAAACCCGCGGGTATATATTGTGGTGTTCTTCCTTCATTTGTTCAGAACCCCTTCTGCACATGTTGCCTCTAAAGTTACAAGATAGCAATTTCGTCGGCAACTCCATGATAAATAATTCAAAGCACCTATTATAACTCGCATTACAAAGTATTAAAAGGCAACAGATGCAAAAAGATTAAAAATTAATAATTCAAATTATTGCAGTTCGGATATTTTTCGCACGAGTTTGTTTTGTTCTGCCCCGTGGTTTTCTAAGATTCTTTCTATCAGAGCAGTCAGATATTTACGTGTATTTATCTGCATGTAAGTGCCGGCATCTGAATCTGCACAGACTCAGTCGTGCCGCTGTCGTACCGATCGTGTGTTGCTGTCTGTCTGTGTGTCAGGAGCCTCTGCCCGCATCTGTTTTAATTGTCTAATAATGTCCAGGTCTGTAGCTCTAGAAGTACATTTTAGGAAACGAATAAAATGTTGGTAGGGTCTTTTTGTTTTGTTTAGATTTGGCGGGGTTTGTTTTGTTTTGTTTTCCCCTAATCGGAAGCCAAAAATTGGTCAGGAATCTCCCTGGAGTTTTTAAAAAATCAGCAACAGTGAAATGCCTCTTTCGTCTGCTGATATATTTCAGATCGTAGTGGAGCCGGAATTACTGACATCGCGTCTGCAAAACAGATCGCACGACTGAAAACTAAAATTAATGTCTAATGCACGAAGTATTTGCTGGTAAAGCTCTTTGGAAATCAAACCTCACATTTTAAGCAATGTTTTATGGAAAGCAGTTGTTAAGAAACAGAAAGGCAGTTACCTGCATCCGCGTTTGGGGATTTAATCGTGGGTTTATATTTCTGCGCCTTCCTTCTCAAGGCAAAATCAGGATTTTTTTAAACTTCAAGTATTTTCATTTTCTATCTTTTCGATTTGTGTTTTATGCAGAGGCAGGGCGTGTCTTCAAAAGTTTCGGTGTCAAAACTTACAAATTGCTCTTAATTATTCATTTCCTGACTCAACATACTCTCAATCTCGGTTTTCTATTCGTATTTTTTCTTCTTCAATTTAAATCTCGGAATTATTTTCTCTCCTGCGGTTTAATTAAAATCACTGGAAATTCCTTGTTACAGTCCCTGGTAAAGGGGACTTTTCGCGTTCCTTCGTCCCTCTCTTAAGGAAGCCTCTTTTAACTGAAAAAGTATCACGAATGCCCTTTCCTCTGTGCCAGGAATGTATTTAAAATTTACACCGGGTGTCTGGTAAATAAACCAGGAGGGATCGTGACTTCTTGGGAGCCTCCAAAGCCACTTCATCTCCTAGCTGTACAATTGTGCTATTTTTCCCGGAGTCCAGCTTTTCGCCAAACCAAAACGACTCAGAGAACAGCCACCGACTAACCCGCCATTAATTCGAAACTGGCGTCTTCCCTCTCTTCCACCGAAATCCGAAATCAAAGCAAACAGCATCGGATTGTGGGAAAATCTGGGGGGTTAAAGCCGCGGAGGGTTGCGGGGAGTCGCGGCCCGGCTGGGGACGGACAGGGAAAGGGCCCGTCCCAGGGGCTGACGCGAGTCAGAATAAACTCTTGTTGTCTGAGGGGAGATGGGGAAAGTGTATTTGCGGAGAATAGCTCTGGTTCGGAGGGGGCTTTCTTTTGCGCACTCAGGGCACGCAGCACAGACACAGCTGCACTCAGTCCCCTGCCCTCGGACTGGGGGTCCTGGCTCCCGCCCCACTGCCGGCACGGAGCTCTGGTCCCCTCAGCTCCGGGGCTGCCCGGCATCCTTGCTCTGCTGCTCGGGCCGGCAGTATCCGTCCTGCTTTCTGAACGCCTCTCTAAGCCCGGTATCGGCCAGGGTGAAAAGGTGGACCTGGAGGAGGATCAGGTGAGGAAGGACGGTTGGGGAAGGAAGAATGAAGGGATGAGAAAGGGATAGCAGCGGAAGGAGCCGGGCTCCAGTACTCACGGTGCATTGCTGAGAAGGGGTCTGCTTTGCAGTGCATATCCATGGGGAGGCAAAGGAAGGGGAAGAAATCGGCTGAAGCCGCCGTGTCGCCTTTAAAACTCAACTTCAAGACTTAGGGGAGAAAAAAATTTAAAAAAAAAAAAAAAAAAAAAAAAAAAAAGGAAAACAAAGCAAAACAAAAAAAAAAAACACAGGAGAAGAGGAGAGGAGTGGAACGGCGGGATGCGCTGGGCCCCCGGCCCGGCGGAGCGGGCAGCGAAGTACTTTCCGGGGGCGGGAGGGTTGCGCCGGCCTTGGGGGAGTCAGCAGAGTCCGTGGGAGCGAGGGACTGGCGGCGCCGGGGGCAGGTGGTGTCATGGCTGGGAGGGCTCAGAGCATCCCCGGCGGCGGGGAGGGGGTGCCGGAGCAAGGTGCGGCCGGCGGCCAGGCGACAGAAGGCGCAGGAGGACGCGGCTCTCCCTCCTCCTCCTCCTCCCGCGGTCTGGGGCTAGTTCATTTAAGTTCAAAGCAGAGTAGCAATCCCCGGGAAAGCGGTGAGCGGCGGGCGAGCGCGACCCCTCCTCTCGGCCGGGCGGCGGATCCGGCGCCCGGCGGACTTTCGCCCGAGGTGGGAAGTGCTTGCGAGAAGCCGGGGCCGGAGACTGGAGCCTCCGCTCCCGGTGTGTGTCTCTCTAAAAGCCGCAGCGCCCTCAGCCCCCCGCCCGCCTCCCCGGAGATGGATGACTTGTCAGACAAAGGCAATAGATTCCGACACTCTCTGATTCGCCAGCGCGCCGAGCCGAGCGCGGCCAGGAGAGGAGAGGGGAGAGGAGAGGAGAGGAGAGAGAGGAGGGCCGGGCCGGCGGCGCTCGGCGCAGGGGGGCCGCTGCCTGCGGGACCGGCGGCGGGGGAGCCCCGGCCGCGCGCTCCGGAGCGCCCCGGGCTGTGCGTGTGCGGGGCGGCGGCGCCCCTGCCCGGCCCGCGGGAGCGGACGTGAGCTGAGCCCCGCTTTGTTGTCACTTGCGGCTCAGCATCCTTAGCTCCCTTATTTAACACAAGCACACACGCCTTGCTAGTTTCACCTCCCTTCTCACGCTCCGCTTTTTTTTTTAACCGGAGACTTTACTCGGGTAAAGCGGGATAGGAGGGAGATTCGATACACATCAAGGCTTCCGTGGTGTGTAGCTTAGTGTGGGAGAAAGAAAGAAAGGAGGTGAGGGAGGGTGAAGGAAAAGAAAAAGGAGAGAGACAGCCGGAGGGGAGAGAGAGACCAAGAGAGGAATGTATAAAGAAGGAAAAGAAAGAAAAATAAATAGAAGCCAGACAGACAGAGAACGAGACAGAGAGAGAACGAAAGAGCAAGCAAGCTTCTTGCACCTCTTTAAACCAAGAGATTAGGCCCGTTTCAGTTGTTGCAAAGTTTTCCCTCACATGCATTTGGGGAAATAACTGCAAATCCAACCTCACTCTTTCCACATCTCTGCTGCTTCTCTCTCTCTCTTTCTCTTTTTTTTTTTTTTTTTCCCTCTGATGCTAGAGTGGGATTTTGAAATTATTTTACAAATAAGTCTACTGCTAAAATAGACAAGGCTTTGACCTAGCAGAGCAATATAGAGCAAGTAATAAACACCTTCTTAGGGTAATAACCAGGGCAAAAAGGCAAGACAGAAATTGCTATGGGCTCGGTTTTGATTTTCAGACTTGAGAGTTTACCATCAACTGAGATGTACTTCCTTCTCTTTTCTTCCTTCATCCTTCCTCATCCCTCTGCTTATCTGTCACAAAACAGCCCCCCCCCTTTTTTTTTTTCTATCCACTTTAAGTAAAGAATGTCTGAGGGATCTTTATGAAATATTTTCTACTGTCTCATAAATCATTTTGGCACTTCAGCTGATGTTTTATCTTTCTCTCTCCTCTCTCTTTCCCTTGTGTGCGAAAAAAAGGATGATTTGGAAAATAAATTTTTTTGTTACACCACCGGGATTACACAGAAGTGAGTCCTCGGTGACTGCGGGGCTGCGCTGTGGACAGGCGCAGCGGGCACGGCTGAGGCGGCTCTCCCCGCCCCTGGTAGCAACTCCTGCACAGGGCAAATTTTCCAGGGGACTGGGGGCTCTGCCCGGCCCGCCCAGGATCTGCGCTGCCGCCCGCCCGCAGAAGGCGAAGGCAGCGCTCCGTCTCTCGCGGGGAGCTCCCGCCGCACGCCAAGATAGGGCGGCCGCTGCTTCCCGCGGGCTGCCCCGCTGCCGGGCCAGGGTGCCCTGCTCACCGTGGTCGCGCTGTGGCTCTGACCCGCCGGCCGCAGCTCGCCCACCCGCCAGGTCCCCTCCTGTCGGCGTTCCCGCCCGGGCACGGCCGCAGCGGGACCGCCCCGCTCAGGGTCTGAGGGGGCGGCGGCGCTCCCCGCCGCGGCCTCTAGATGGAGCCCTCCGGTCACTTGGCAGAGCGCAGAGGGGCCGGCGGCGGGCCCGGGCCCCGTGATCCCGCCGGGATCCCGGCACGGCCCGGCACGCGCTCATCTGTCGGTGGGACAACAGTGGCTGTCGAGTCCCCCGGCAGCAGAGTGTCCTGTTCGCGGCGGGGCCGGGAGCCCGATTATCGCCGCTGCCGGGAGCCTCTTCCGCCACTCAGTGCCTCCCGTTGCCCGTGGCTAGAAACGGCGCTGTTGCAACTCTCTGTTACAGCTCTTCGTCGCCGACCGGCCTAGGTCGCTTCTCGTCTTCCAGCAGACACCCCCGCCCTTCCCCCCTTCCGCCCCAGGCTGCCCCGATTGCCCCGCGCGCTTGGGGCCGTGCTCGGGCACACAACCGAGCCCAAAGGCAGAGCGGGAGGTGCGGGCGGGAGCCCCCGGCAGTTCCGAGTAGAAGGGAACTCCCTGCGCCTGCATTAACACTTGGTGAGTTCACGGACCCTGTCTCAGACATGCTCTGAGCCTTTACAACTGACGGTTGCACGGTGAGGAAATAACAGCTTGGTGGTGGTCTGGGGCAGTCGGCGAATCCCAAACCTCCTCCCGATAATGTATTTTGCCTTAGTTTCCTCACTATTTTCCTATATTACTAAGAAGAAAGACAGAAATAGCAGGCTAGAGAAATACACAAAATGAGCGCTCTGCGACACGAACCCTGATTACGCACAGAGTTAACCCAAGAAAACCGGGGAGCCCTGAGCCTGGTAGTACAAGACAGCTTTCTAAGCAGAGGAAGGGAAGGAAGAAGGGAAGGGAAGGGAAGGAAGGGAAGGGAAGGAAGGAGGGAAGGGAAGGGAAGGGAAGGGAAGAAGGGAAGGGAAGGGAAGGGAAGGGAAGGGAAGGGAAGGGAAGGGAAGGGAAGGGAAGGGAAGGGCTCTTCCCTTGCTGTCCCCTTCCCCCACCACACATACCAAATTATTACCTGGTTCCCCCTCGCACACCAGACTTCCTGGAAGTATTGCTCTGTCAACATTTAAATCCAGAACAATTTCTGCCAACCCAAATTAAAAATACCCGGATGTCTGCGTGCCCCCGGGCACTGCCGTGTGCCCTGAGGGACTGGGCGAGGCCAAGACCACTGGCCGTTTTCCACTCCCATAGCTTCGCATCTATTCCACTTCGCGAGCCCTGTGTGTTTATTTCCCTCTCCCTCTTTAGATTAATCTCTTTTCTTTCTTTTCTTTTCTTTTCTTTTCTTTTCTTTTCTTTTCTTTTCTTTTCTTTTCTTTTCTTTTCTTTTCTTTTCTTTTCTGTTTTTTTTTTTGTTTTTTTGTTTTTTTGTTTTGCTTTTCCTTTTTTCTCTCCTGCTTTTATTTCTTTTTCCCAAAAAGAATCTGAGGATCTTCCCCTTCTTCTCTAACCCAGCCTTCCCCTCCGCCTTCCCCCAAGCTAGAAACATTTACACTTCAAAAGAGGCAGCCGCCTCTCTGCGGAAATTTCAAGAAAAATAAACTTTTTGGGGGAGTTGCAACGATAACCATCTTTCGATCTGCTTCATTACCCGGCTTTCTCCAGCTGATCAAGTCGAAATCTTCTCCATTGATCCTGTTTCCCACCCTTGGTTCCAATACACATAGCCTCGAGGGCCCTGTCATCTTCCCTTAGAAGTCGTTTGAGTTCTCCCTTGCTGCCTTGGCTTCCCTAACTTGCTGCTTCGCCTTGTCCCTGGGAGCCAGGTTCTACAGACACTGCTCTCGGAAGCTGCTCCCCCTGCTCCTCTGCCCACTCGGGAAGGGTGCTGTGTCCGGGAACAATAGGGGTCGGGCGGCGGGGGGAGCCCCTCGGAGGGCTCAGGCCTGGAGCAAGAGTGTGCCTGCAATCGCAGTTGGCTCCAGAGCCAGGACTTACACACACGTTGTTTCCCTGTTTTCTACGGTTTGTCTGTAGCCACTTACACTGGAAAACTGCTAAAAAGCCCCCTGCGACCTATGGCCATAGTAGGCAGGACAGTGTGCTGCAGAGGTAGATGTTTTGGATTTGTACGCCATGGAGATGGTGCTAAGTTCTCGGCTCCAGACCCTGTCTGTCTTCTTCCCCTTGTCAAGTGCGCAAACGCTTACTGCCTAAATGTTGGTAGTTTGCTGGTGGTTTAGCTCAACCCTTAATATACTCAGCATCATATTTATGAATTCACAGAATACATCTATGTTGACCTTCTAGGTGTATTTTTCTGACACATAATTTCTGTGTCAACTAATTTAACTTACACTGTGAGAAAAAAATTGGTGGCAAAATCGCTGTCTGTGAAAAGATAGTGGAAAAAATTATAACACACATTCCCCCCTAAAGGTGTGAGCATTTAAGGAAGGAGTCAGCATGTGTGTGAGTGTCAGAGAGATCTTCAAGGAAGGGGATGTTTTGATAAAACATTCCTGGAGGAATTTTGGGGTGCTTTGTCTGAGGACAGGATGATTTCTGGCCTGAGATTTCCTGCTGCCTCTCACCAATGAGCACGCAGATGAAAGGGGTATCTACATCTTTGCTGTAGCGGTTCTGTGGTCTGGTCATACCGGAGGGGAGCGGGTGATGGGGCAGGGCGGAGGTGCCGAGCAGCACCGTGGAGATATGGAAACAGGACCGAAGCTGTGGGAGATTTCCGAGGGTTGCGTAGGGCCGGGCAGGGCCGAGCAAGGCTGGGGGGGGCAGCCATCGTCCAACTGCTCCTCCCCGGCCCCTCTACTGCTCTGCCTAGAAGACCCAAGATTGCTCTTGGTGGCCGAGTTTAACAAATAAACATAGAGTTAGGTTTTAAATGAACAATTAATAAGAAAGAGGGCGCAAAAAGAATAAAAGACCCTCATCCCTCCCCTCCCCCTGTGTCTCCGAGCCCCTCTTCCCCTCTCCCTCTCTCCCCCTCTAAGCACCTCTGGTCACGTTGGAGGATGAGTTTTTGGAGAGCTTCTGGTACAATATGGAGCACCACGGGCTGCAATTTCACACTCCACAGCACATTCCCCCTAAAGCTACTTTCTTTTTTTTCCATCTAAGACCCCCTCATGTCTCCCCCTCTCTCTTTCTCTAGCTCTTTTGTGAGCCATGGGTGGGTTGCATGTCTGGGGGACGCCGGGGCCGTGAGGAGGCCGGCGGCCGGGCCCTGCCAGCGGGGCGGGTGCGTGTGTGTACCGGGGGGGCTGCGCTCCCCCCTCGCCCTGCCTGCTGCTGGCTTTTCCCTTCTCTGCATTTGTTTGCCCTGAATGGTAATAGCCCACGTGTGCTGCTCTTTATTCAGTCACCGACACTTTAACCTCTCCTCTTTACAAGAGAGCGTTTGCCACAAAAACGAGACAAGCCGAAGACCTTTTGCAGCCTCATTGAGGGAAAAAAAAAAAAAAAAAAAAAAAAAAAAAAAAAAAAAAAAAAGGAAAGAAAGAAAGAAAGAAAGAAAGAAAAAAAAAAAAAAAAAAAAAAGGGAGTGGAGGGTGGGAAGGGCCAACAATGTGAAGAGACACTTCTGCAACAAAGCCGCCTCAGCGCACCGGGACGGCCGGAGCTGGGGCGAGTCTCCAAGCCTCACGGGCCGCAGACATATGGGGACAGGGGCGGCCTCAGCACAGGCCGTCCCATTCCTACCCTTCCCACCCTAAGGAGGCAGGCAAGGAGGGGACACATGGCTCCCAGCACCGAGCTGAGGCCTCTGTCCATCCCTGCCCTCGAACGTCTCACACAGTGCAGGCTGGAGGAGCCCCTGCTGCAAGTGGGGTCCCCAGACCTGTTTCCCGTCGAGGCGGCCTTCCCGGGCTGGCTTCGCCCGCTCGCAACAAAAGTCCTGCCACCGATCTCTCCTTTTGTCTGTCCCGCAGTCCCAGAGCCCCTCCGGTCATCTGCCTGCTCGTTTCTCTGCTCCGGAGCGGCGGAGCAGGGGAGAGGGCAGCGGGGGTTTTGTGCTGCTCCTCTTACCCAAAACCGAACTGGCTCAGATGTGACCCTGCCTCTTTCGTGATATGACGCTGTGCCACTGGCAAGGCCCAGCTATCTCTTGCCTTTGCCCTGGGCTGCTGCTGGGGTAGAGGCGTGGGAGCTCCCTTCTACTGCCTCCTCCCCCCAACGCTGGAGATGTCTTTTTTTTTTTTTTTTTTTTTTGTCCTCTAATTTCTCCATAAAACTCCCGATGAGTGAATTAGACGCTTATTAAAGTCTCCTTTTAATCAGCAGTAGTGGGAGATCCTCCCTCCCTCTATCTGCCCGTCCAAGGTTAGTTTGCCTCAGGGCGATTTGCAAATGTTAGGATTTACAGTTATCACACGCAAAAACATTTATATAACCCCTAACTATAATACACCCATAAAAACGGGGAGGCAGCGAAAACTGCTGCGGATCAGCGAAAAACCCTATGGCTTGCCCATTAAAGTCCCCGGAAAGGGTAATTCCAGCAGTCAGAGGGGCCAAAGTGTGGTAATGACTGCCTGGGATTCACATCTCCAAAAATGATCGCACAAAAAGACCGCCGGGGAGAGGGGCGACCGCTTCACTCCAGTCCCTCTGCAGGGCCGGCGGGGGAAGTTGGAAGAAGACTTCTTCGCACACGCACTAGAAAGTGATAGATATGCCTCGAGACTTTTTTTCCTTCCCTTTCCTTCCCTTTCCTTCCTTCCTCCTTCCCCTTCCTCCTTCCTTCCTTCCTCCTTCCTTCCTTCCTTCCTTCCTTCTCCTTCCTTCCTTCCTTCCTCCTTCCTTCCTTCCTTCCTTCCTTCCTTCCTTCCTTCCTTCTTCCTTCCTTCCTTCCTCCTTCCTCCTTCCTTCCCCTTCCTTCCTTCCTTCCTTCCTTCCTTCCCTTCCTTCCTCCTTCCTTCCTTCCTTCCTTCCTTCCTTCCTCCTTCCTTCCTCCTTCCTTCCTCCTTCTCCTTCCTTTCCTCCTTCCTTCCTTCCTCCTTCCTTCCTTCCTCCTCCTTCCTTCCTTCCTTCCTTCCTTCCTTCCTTCCTTCCCTTCCTTCCTTCCTTCCTTCCTCCCTTCCTTCCTTCCTTCCCCTTCCTTCCCTTCCTCCTTCCTCTTCCTTCCCTTCCTCCCCTTCCTTCCCTTCCTTCCCTTCCTTCCCTTCCTCCCTTCCTTCCCTTCCTTCCCTTCCTTCCCTTCCTTCCCTTCCTTCCTCCTTCCCTTCCTTCCCTTCCTCCCTTCCTTCCCTTCCTTCCCTTCCTTCCTTCCCTTCCTTCTTCCCTTCATTTCCTTCATTCTCCTTCCCTCATTTCCGTCCTTCTTTTCCTTCCCAGCCAAGCTGAGCCCGAACAATTTCTATATACGCACAAATCCACCTCTCCAGAGATGGTTGCTGCGGTCCCGTTCCTAGCAGCGGTTCCCAAAACCTGTTGGGAGCCCTGCCTCTGCCCCCCGCTTCCGTCCTCCATGGACGGCTCTCCGGTGGGATGGGATGCTCCTGGAGCTGGGTCGGGGAAGGCAGGCTCGTTTCCACCGCTAAACAAAGGCTGGAAACGCACCAACAAAGGACCTGGCGCGGCCCCTCCGCCCCGTGCGAGAGCCGCAGGTGAGGGCTGGGGCGCGCCCGGCCGGGTGCGAGGGGTCCTGCTTGCGGAGCAGCGTTTGAAGCGGCGGCGGGGGGAAGATGCGAGTCTGCAGGGCTTCAGGAGAAACCAACTGGTCGTAAGTTGTGGGGAAACTTTCTTCCCCCTTCCCCTCTTTGTGGGAAAGCCGGGAGAAAGGGCAAATTTAGCTCTCTCCTCCTGTGCCATTCGCAAAGACGGGCTCGCTCTTTCCCTTCCCTTCCCCTGGCTGGGAGCCGCCAAAGCTCAAGTTAGGTGCCTAATTAAAAAAAGTGGCAGAAAGACTCATGCCTCTTTAACACCAGCTGTTAATGGCCTCGGAGTTTACTACCTCTGAGGAGGAAGACACAGAGGGAGAGGCATGAAGTGTGCGAGGAAACAGAGGGGCTGAAAGAAGTGGGGGGTCTCTCAGTGTAGCGGAGGAAGAGAAACAGAGATTAAAGGAAGGATGGGAGAAATGGGAAAATTCTAACTTTTAAAAAGGAGCTGGAAGGTGGAGGGGGCGGGAAAGGACTGAACTGTGAGCCGACATCAAATCCCTCCGGTTTCCCTGGCTGCCTCATCTGGGCAGCTCGGGCAGGATGCGGAGTCGGGGGGCAACTGTGCTGGCGCGGGAGAGTGGCACGCAGAGGGAGAGAGGACGAGCAGATCCGGGATGGAGGGACGGACAGAGGGAGGGAGGTTTCCCGAGCGCGGAGCGTTGTTCCCGGGTGGTTGCCGTTCCTTCTCCACTAGGACCCTTGTACTTTCCTCCTTCCTGTCCTCTCTGAGGTTTGCAAACCAAACGTCACCAATCAATACGAACCCCGTCTCTGTGGGTGCGTGTGTGTGTGTGTGTGTGTGAGCGTAGTTGTTGACCCTGACCTGCTGGACTTCAAAAATCTGCCTCTTCTGACTCCCTCCCAGCCTGTAAGTTCAGAATTACAACCTTCTACATCTATGCAAACTTTTAATTGTCGGAGAATTCCTTTCTCTAGGAGAAAGATAAATTGTCACCATGTGAAGGGCTGATTTCTGACACATGGGGCTTTACCCCTTCCCCAGCGTGGGGGAAAATATCTCCCGTGGATGTCTTTAAACTGTGCGCAGTCTATAACTTTGGCAATGTATACCTAGTGTTATTTCTGCAAGGCAGTTTTCCATGGTTAGGGGAGGTGGTTGCATTCTGCTAAATGGATCCTTTGTGGTGAGTGCAGATTTATGCCCAGTTTTGATTTATAATTAAATTAGCTTCTAATTTGCAATATGTGCGTCTGTGTTTAAAATGTATCTAATCTGTGAAATTGAGGACTGGGGCACTTTAAATGAAAATCTACCTTTCGCCTCAAGGGTTTCTTTATGAAGGGATAGCCGGGAGGGCAGCGTGCAGCAGGAAAGTGAGGCTGTAATTTCCATTAGGAGATGTCAATCAATCTTTCTTTTCAATACATCAATTAATAAATTCGATTGGTGCTGCGGGCTGCGCCCCCCCCCCTCCCCCCCGGCCCCGGGGCTCTCTTTTTGGCCGGATGGAGAAGTGTGAGGGGAAGGCAAACTTTGGCAGGGAAGTCCCCGCAGGCAGAGCCCGACCCGCCCTCCCCCCCTCCCCTTCTCCCCCGCTCCCCTTCTCCCCCGCTCCGGCCCTGCGCGGGGCTCCGAGACCGGCTCCAGCCTCGGCGCGGCTCTGGGGGCGGCAGGCGAAGCCGGCGGGACTCTCTCCGTCAGCTCTCGGGGTTTGGCAGAACTAAATTGACACAACTTGGTGAGAAACGGTCCATTTTTTCGCCCCGATAGTGGGGTGTGCACACGCGGTTAGATCTGGGCCCGGGACACCCTGTCTTTGTTGATTTATATTTAGGCTTCACTTATTTAAGCGACCTCCCCCACCGTGCCACCCCACTCAGCTCTAATCCGGGCAATATTAACATCGGTTTCATTGGTTATTTTCCAATGGAACCGCAGCCTCTAGTTTTGATTTTTCACAATTAAAAAGCGGCCGGGATGGCGGGGAACTCCTCCAGCCTGACAGCTCACCCTAGCTCTCCCTGCTGTTAGCGTACGCTCCGCACCTAAAAATTACCGCGGAAATGCAGGGAAGAGGGTACCTTTTACTATGTGTTTTTTGGTTTTTTTTAACGGGCATATACAGTAATTCCTCTAATTTAGCAATTGCACTGAATCTCCTTTATTTTCAAGTGGCGCTGGTCGTTCAGCAGAATGTCACCGAGGTGGGCAGGCGGGTTGAAGCCCGAGGACAGCCCGGCTCAGGAGTGCCCAGTGCCCACTTGGGGAAAGTTGGCTCGGCGGGAACAGTGCAGGTGTGGGGAAGTGGAACAGCGCCGGACAGGGTGGCACCGAGGGCCTCCCGTTGGATCTGTGCTCTTAGAGCTTCACAGTCAGGAAAACCGGACAAACAAAACTAATTCTATGTGTCGCCTCTCCCTGACAGAACACACAGAATATTTTATAGAAATCCAGCTACAGAAAGGGCTGAATTTCCTGAACCCACGACTTGTGTAAAAAAGACGCTCAGAGGGAGGAGAACATCCTCAAACTACTCCGTTTTCATCGTCATCATCATCGTGTCCGTTTGATTTAAAAACAGCACGATAGGGAGCACGCTCTCACTGAATGTTATCTCAGCTTTCTTTTTTTCCTCCCAACCACACGGCTTTGTACCCTCAGATTTGCGGGCTAGTGCTGCCGGTGTGAGTTGCTCGACCCAAGCAGCGTTTTTTGTGTCTCCAGCGAGAGGGGAACGCTGGGTGAACAGAGGGCTGCGAGGGGAACACGGGGCTACGGGGCTGAATTTCAGGAAGGAATGAAGTAAAAAGAAGAGAGAGAATGAGAGAGTCTCCCAGGCAGCTCGATCCCATTAGCTCCGTCCTTGGGTTGCATATTTATACGGTCTAGGAGGTGAACAGATGGACTATCAATTTAATTCCATCTTCAACACCATCAGAGATTGATTTTCTACTCGCTTTTAATTTTGCCATAATTAATTAGATCATTACAACTGTTTTCTATTGATCTCCCTATTTAAACCTCAGATGCAAAGGGACTTCGGCAGATCCTTTAAAAACACAGAAGGGAAAAGGAACAGAGGGGTTTGCAAAGTTTCTGAAGGGTTTTTTTTTCAGTTTTGACTTAGAAGATTTTCGGTGCAGAATAGCGAAAAACTGCCTCTGTGGCCTTTTCTTTTAGAAGGCCTTTTTCGTTGCCCCTGTAATTTTCTTTTACGTTTTGGTGAGTCTTTGTCATGTTTATATATAGTATACAGCATATATAATAGATTTAATTGGTTCGATTATGAAAACATAAGCTTGCACGTGTATATGCGCATATATATATATTCACACACAAGGTGTTTAATATTGAGATTTACCGAGGTGGCGCGCACACATTTATATATGGGGAAACTATCGACAGAAGAGATGTGGTTTTCTGAAGGGCGAATATTTTTTTTGCCTCCCGTACGTGTCTCTCTGCTGGTGCACTTGAATCCCTCTCTAGGTGGGGGATATTTCACCCTGAGACTCCATCAGAAATGACAAAGGAAAACCAGCACTGTTAGCTCCGGTTCCTAGCCTCGGTTCCCAGCGCCCGCCGCAGCCTTTCTTTTCCGAGCCTCCCCTGCAGCAAACGACTGGCAGCCGGGGCAACAGCACGGCTCTGTGCTGACGGTCGGTGAGGTTTGTATCTTAAATCTCTGTGTCCTTTACCACCCCCCCCCCCCCAAAAAAAAAAAAAAAATTCCCTAAATTAAAAGCTCTGTTTATATACTTAATTTGAGGGAACCAAACCGCGTAATTGTGCTTTTACCGCGAGCGGCAGCGCCGAGGAAAACCTCTCCGGCGGGGTTTGTTTGAAGCTTTGTTTGCAAATCATAAAATTGCTGACTGGGAGACGGGGCGATCCGGAGACGCGTCCGTCGGCGGAGCAGGTTTGGGGGGCTCAGAGGCGGCCCCCGCTCGGGGGCGAGGCAGTCCCGGCCCCCGCCCGTGTCAGCCCCGCGCTTCGCCCCCGCAGAGCCCGGGCAAGGCACTGGGCTGCCCGAGGGGCCCGAGGCGGGGACAACGCAGATCCAGGGCCGGCACGGCGAGCAAAGTTTCCCGAGGTGGGGAGGGGGTCGGTGGAGGAAGAGTTTAAGCAATGCCCTGAAACTTTCTGCGGACGGGAGGGTCCTCCGGGATTGGGGCAAATAGACAAAGGCCGATGGAGGGGCTGGCTCGGCCGCCAGGGGTGCCTGGAGAGCGGCGAGGCAAAGCGCCCGGGGACGGACTGGGCCGGGAGGGAAGGGACCGGGGCTCGGCCCGGCTCTCGCTCGCGTCTGGGGGCTCGGCTGCTGGTCCTTGCGAAACTCCCACGGTAAACACGGTGTGAACCCGGCCTTTCAAGGGAGTCGGACACCCATAAGGAAAAGGGGTATTTATCAGGTGAGATAGCAAGTGATAGAGGGGGATCTGGTGAGGCTAGGAGTGTATGCGTGGAGGAGAGCAGAAGCAGGCTGCCTCCTGCCAAAGGAGGGAGTTGGGGTGACGGTCTCATCCCTCCCTGCTGAATATTCAGCGCCCCCCCGCCTTACCTGCTCTCCCTGAGCTCTGAGCCATGGCTCCTCTGCCTAATGGCCCGTCTCCCCGGGACGGCTGCTAGCCAGTAGATCCGCCGCGGCCTTTTCTTCGCTTCTCTCCTTCCCGCTTGGGTGTCTTGCTTTCCCCCGCTGACTTTCGAGATCTAGGCGCAACCACCCAAAACTAAACGGTTTAGATAACAACACACACACACAGAGCAACACCACCGCCACCAAAAAAAAAAAAAAAAAAAAAAAAAAAAAAAAAAAAAAAAAAGCCAGCCACAGAGAAAGAAACGCCGCTCTACTGAGCCGGGACAGGCTAAAAGGAGGGGAAAATAAATAACAATCAAAGCAAATGCAGCGCTGCTGCTTATAAAATTGGAGAGGGGCTCACCTGCTCCAGTCTACCAGGGCTGTGCAGCCAGGGAGGAAAGGGTTGGGGGGGTCCCGCGGGGATCCTGCGGGAAGGGGAACAACGCCTGGACTTTGAATCTGCTTCCCCTTGCCCCCCTCCCTCAATCTGGCTACCTGTAGGGAAGTCTTGTTGCAACAGCAGATTAATTTGTTGTCTTATTACCATAAAAATGTGCTCGGAGAGAGGCTGGCAAGGGAGAGGGGGACGCGGGACAGAGGAGGAACTTCCTCCAAGTTGAAAAGGGAGGCGGTGGGCTCAGGCTGAGGGGGGAGCGCGTCGGGGACGGGCGGGGGATTGGTCTGGGTGGTGGCGCAGCCCACCCGGGAGCTGGTAGCTCTCAGCTCGGGGTCCAGGCAGACTCCAGGTGGGGTGGTGGGGGACGGGGATTCCGCCGTTTAGTTTGGAGGGGACAGAAGGCAATCCTGTGAAGTCTACCTCTGTGAGCGCCTAGCTTTTTGCCTCTGAAGATTTATTTATCCATCCGTCCATCCATCCATCCATCCATCCATCCATCCATCCATCCATCCATCCATCCATCCATCCATCCATCCATCCATCCATCCACTCGTCTCTTTTCTTGCTCTTCCGACCGCGTTTTAATAAAGGCTTTGCGACTGAAAATAAATAAATAAATAATAAATAGAACAAAGCTCTAAAAGAGAAGAAAAATTCTCAGTGTTAAAGACATCACTGAACGAATATTTTTCTTTCTTTCTTTCTACTCCCCCCCCTTCTATCTCCCCATTGATTGAAAGTCTCTCTCAGCTCCAACAAGGAGTCCCAGGAAAAATGAACCATTCTGCTATCGATTCTTCATTAAAATTACATTTCTGTATTTGCTAAATTGGTTTTAAAAAGCTTCCCCTGTTATTATTGTCTTGTCAGAGCCGGCGGTGCTGGGCAAACAGTATTTAAAAGCTTGGGACCTCTCCAAGATGAGGCTATTGGGGGTTATGTGTGTGCATGTGTTTCTTTTTCTAAAGTGTTTAGGAAAATGTTAGCAACGCAGACTGGTGAAAAGCACGCCCCAGACAAGTAGAGAATTGTAAAAATAAGGAAGGCGGAGGAACGGTTTCCTTCGTATCGCTTAAAAATCATCGATTGCCTCTTCAAGCAAAATAATAATTAAAAAAAAAAGTTTCATTTTAAATATTAAAATGGGGCACCAAAAGTCAATAATTGCAGCAACGAGTATTTGCCTCAGACCCGTCTCCAACCCCGTCTGCAGCAGCCGCCGGATCTGTCTGGAGTGGGTCCTCACCTCCCCTGCAGCCCGAGCCCTGCTCGCAGCCGCCCTGAAATGCTTCCTCGGTGAGATGTTTAAATAAGTCCAGCTAACCCTGAGACATGCACCAGATTCCTTCCACCTTACCCCAACAAACCCCACGGAATCCCCGTCTTCCCTGCCCAGACTAGTGTGGGAGAAACCCAGAAGGGACTCTGGGAGATTTACTTTGAATTCTGCAAATCTCTCTCGAAAGAGCAGGGAAGCAGAAATGTCTTCCTGATGTGTTTATCCCCTAATCAGTTCATTAGTTATAAACAACATGACATTAGAAGTTAGGAGGCAGTTGATATTAATTTTTATTTAACTAGTTGATGTTTAATCCGTCACGCCAGACTGCTTAGAGAGAGCTGCCTGACACAAACCAGTTAGAACTTCATACACCGCGATGATCGGCCGGGCATTGGGACAAACAAACGGCGGCGGGGGGCGAGGGGCAAGGAAACAGAAGGGAAGGGAGCAAGGGGGAGAGGGGTAAAGCCTCAAGGGAAAGAGGGGAGAAAGCAGCAAAAGAGACTGGAAAATTCCCCCTTCCCTGTATAAAATGTGTGCGTGAATCGGCAGAGAAGAGAAGGGAAACGGGGGTCGAAGCATGAAAAATATCGTCAGGAGGCTGAGCCGAGCGGGCCGAGAAGGGCGGGTGCCCATGCCAGCCACCCCTGCGGGCTATGGGGCAGTTCGGCGGGCGGCCCGGGGGCTTGGGGCGGGCTGGCGGCAGGGCCGGGGCTGCCCGGGGGTTCAGCGCCTGGCGGGGCGGCAGGGACGACGTGCGGCTGCGCGCCGTCGGGCAGAGCGAGGGGCACCGCCAAGAGAGTCCTCTCTTAATTAAAAGGGGCACAGGTTAATTAGCACGAGGCTAGCCGAGGGAGAGCAGCAACACACGGTGGGGCCGGAATAAGCGGAACCGGACTTATCCCGGTTTCCTGGTGTGTAGCTTTCCTCTTCGGTGTCAGACTGCGACCCTTAACTAAGGAGCGCAGGTGCTGCTACAGATAAAAGGAGTGAACGATTATGAGCACCTCAACGGACATACGACTCTTCCTACCTTAAAGCTGTGCTGAAGTATAATCTAACGCGAGTCTAGAATTACAGACTTCCGTGTTAAAAATTTCTTGTTTCTCCACTTGCAGCAAACTGGTGCCCCACGAATGGTTATAGCGTACCTGTTTGGCTCTACACCATCTCCATATACATGAATCTCTGCTCTTTACCCTGCCGACAAATTGGACGCCCACCCTCGCCTTTGCTCCCGAGGGGAGCGCCAAGCTTTATCCCAGTCCCTTCCACTTCTGTGGAGGGACCCCCGGCGTTTCTTCCCTCGTGTGAGTGCTGCTGTGCGCCCTCAGTGTGCCCTTTCGCTCAACACTGTTCAGATGTATCAATGAGAGCAATAATAACTATATCTGCATGTATTTCACAATTAAAACATTTCTTGGCGAACCAGGAAAACCCTCGGCACCAGCTCGGTGCGTTTCTTGCTCTGGACGCCTGTTCCTCCGTGCGGCAGTAGCCGTGCGACTGACTACGGGGAAAGTATTCTACGACACATTTTTTAATATCAATTTCCATATTAATCAATCACCTCAAACATCTATCTGATGAATAAAGGAAATAGTTCGCATTCCGAAGAAAATTGCCTGCTTTCCTGCAGTTAATAGTTAACTCCGTAACAGAAAGTTCCCAGGGAAATGCGGAGGCAGAGGGAGCGCGGCTCCCCCTGCTCCCAGCCAGCACCGGCCATCGCTTCCCCCTGGCCGCGGCCGCTCGCACCACTCGGGAAAAACTCCCCGCTCCTCTGCTGCAGGCTCGGACTCTGGCAGCCTGCACCTTTTAGGAAAGAAACCAGGACGGAGTGTTTTAAGAAATAAATTCCTGATGGGGCTGTGATGTGCAAAAGAGAGGCAGACAGGCTCTTTCCCCATAGTCCGAGACAGAAATGCAACAGGTAATAGGGCAGACGCTAGAAACACGGGGAGCAGGGACAATTTCCAATGGCGGGGAGAAATTCACATTTCTTGGGTGTATGGCTTGAGATTATTTTAAGGAAATGGGTGCCTTTCCCTTCGTCCAACGTCTCCTCTCCCTTTCTCTGAGGCAGGGTCTGCTTTGAAGGGTGGAGAAGATATTAAAAAGAGGACCTGCGGAGGAACGGGTGAGGGAGACGCAAGGACAGAGGCGAGGCTGGACCCCGGCCGGGGGCTTCAGCACTCAGAGGCTGGTCCCTGCGGTTTGTTCGGCCGACAGCCGTGCACGGGAAGATCCAGCCCTTTCCCGAGAGTTTCGGGGTCACTTCAGAGGTGCGGGATGTCCATACCGCTGCCGCTCTGCCCCGCGCTATTGCTTTAGTGTTGGGCTGGCACCTGCTGCTTTTTCGTGGTGACGGCGGAACGGGGAAGGACAAAGGGAGATGTTAGAGGAGAAGGACAAGAGTTAGCCTCTCCCCTGTTCCGGGGCTGTCCGTAGAAGCTGTGAGATGAGCAGGAGTACTTTGAGCTACTAAAGTTTCAAGGGCTGCTGCAGGCGCGGGGAAAGGCTGCTGAGCTGGTGTCGGAGCAGCGGAAGGGGAAGGGGTTTGCGAGAAGTTTGGGGTGGGTGGGGTGAATGCCTGGGGGCGGTGGATTAGAGTTGCCGTGGGATGGAACCTGCCCGGCCGCTCGAGGGACGCAACAGCAGGGGCTATCGCTGCCTTCGGGTCTCTCCGGCGGGGTATTGGCGGGGATGGAGGGTGGGCGGGAGGGATGGAGCCGGGGTAGCTGCGCCACGCGACGAGGGTGCAGGGGTCTTGTCGTGAAGTTGCCGACCGGGACGTGGCTCAGGGACGAGTGGGCTGGGAGGGCGTGCCGGCGGCGCCCAGGGCAGGAAACCAGGCCAGCTGCGGGAAGCCAGGTCCCCCGCCAAGATCAGGCCGGGAGCTGCTGCCCGGGTCGGGGTCAGCCGGGAGGAGGGCGCAGTTTCTTTGGCTCGGGGCTGCTGGCCCGCGGGAGCACGGCGGCCTCGTCCCCCTTCCCGGCAGGGCGGCCGGGCCGCGCGTCCCGCCAGAGGGGGCAGTGCAGCTCGGCGGCGCCGGGCACAGGCCCGGCCTCGGCCCGGCCGCGGGGGTGCTGCCCCAGCCCCGGGGCCGCGGAGTGTTAGTGCCTCGCTGCCCTGTGGGGACGTTTAGATTCAAAAGCCCTTCCCAGAATGTTTCCACGGCCGCGGCTGGTGGTCCCGGTTGGAGGCGGTGGCTGGCAGAGCCAGGCTATGTCTCCCGGGGTCGGGCTACCGCACCCCTTGCGCGGGGCTGGGGCGAGCAGGAGGCAATGCTCCCCCGAGAGCTGGGGAGACGTCGCTGTGATCTCTTACTCCGCCGAGTAGTTCAACACAAGTCTCTATCTCAAGGAAGGAGACCCGGCAGCCAGACGGCCTACGGGCGCCCTGTGCTTAGGGACAGCCTAGGTCCGCAGGGCCCGGGGATTCCGGAGGGCTTGGGAAATCTGGAGACTCCCAGCGTGGATTAGGATAGGAATGAGGGAGGTGGACATGTAGGCGGGGGGCTTCTGCTCACCTTTGCCCGAATTGGAGAAGAGGAAAGGAAAAATGGAAGATCACGTAAAAACCATGAGAGAGTGCGGCGGCAGAGCAGCCCTGTGCCAATGTGCAAAGGAAGGTGAAAATAAAAGAAGCATGGAACTAAGTGAGAAGATGGAAATTAGAATGAATGGGTAGACAGAGAGACAAACATTGGTCTTTACTAATATTAGAGAAAAAGGTCTGAATAAAGAAGGGGACGTTTAATTTGATGATGAAAGGGGGATGGATGGACGGATAAATGGACAGAATGGGCGAAAAAATAGAAAATATGAGAAGAGGAAAACAACCCCCCACCTTTCCAGCATTTGTAGACAGAAAGAAGTGAATGAGGGGGCAGAGGAAAAGAAGGAATAAGAGAGAAAGGATAAAAGGAAAAAAAAATGAAATGAAAATAAGTAAAGAGTAAAGAGGTTTTTAAGAGCCGTCAAACACTTGGTAGACATGAGAATTAGAACAGAAAAGCTGAAACGTTTATGGCAGCCTGCGCCGAGGTGATTTCCCCATTGGCATTTTATGGAGCTCCTAAATATCAGCTTTACGCTGTTTTGAGCTGTAAGAATTATTTTCCTCCGCACTTTTCTTTTTTAGGTTCACTTCCAGTTTCTATTGCGAGTGCCCCGGAGCAGGCGGAGCAGCTGCCCCCGAGCAAGAGCCTTCCGTCGGGCCGACGGGCAGCGGGCGGGGACACGGCAACTCCCGGCTCTCCAGCCCTGGCCACCCTCGGCAGCCCGGGGGTCCTGGGGTAGCAGCAGGAGCGGCTCGCAGGTGCCTCGCAGGCGCTGTTGTGGGCCGGTGCGCAGAAGCAACAGTTCCCCGGCACATCTAGGGAAGGAAAGAAACAACTTTTCCCCCGGGCACGGCTTTCTCTGGGATGGGGAGGGAGCAAGCGGCGGCACGGCTAGGCTGCCTTGCTCCTCAACTCTTACCGGGCATGGGGGGGGGGAGTGTTGGGGAACGGCTACGGGAACAACAAAAAATAGACCTCTAGGTGCAAGAAGTGAGGAAGCAGTGGTTCACCCTTCCCGGACAGCCTGTCCTTACACGCTATCTCCACGTCGGTGGAAAACTCCAAACCTCGGTGGAAAACTCCAATACTCCAGGCACTAGTAATGATAAGAGGAAAGATAATGACAACAATGATAATGTGTTTCCGTATATTAAAGCATAGAAAATAAATATCCTCCTACATCCGCTGCCTCCCTGGTCCCTGGATCTCTTGAACGCGATGAGTTTTCAATATTTTGGAGGCTGGGGTAGGTTTGAGAGAGGAACATTGAGTGGAAGAGTAAAAGCCAGGGGAGATGTAACTTGTGTGCCTTTCACCTTTTCCCGGGAACACAACCATTGTCCTTGTGACAAGAAGCTCTGTTATGGTCTGGGGGCTGTGGAGAAAAGGGAACTTTGCAGATCTGTCTCCTGACTCCACTGCGGGCAGCTCCCTCCGCTTCCCCCCCTTGCCCCGCAACCCCGGCAGCCCCCGAGGTCTGAACCGGTTGATATAAAAGTGTGTGTGAGTGGGATAAAAGTTTCAATCTTCCATGAGGGGAGAAGGCTGCAGGGGCAGAAGCAAGTTAATTTCCAGCCGATTTCTCATTACTCTTCTTAACGCCTGTAAGGGAGAGAAAATTAGGCACACAGCACACGTTTTGGCCACTTCATAAAAAATGCAGATTTGAGAGATGATGTGAAATGTGCCCTCGAGTCAATGATTAAAGATAGCTGACTAGATTTTTTTTTCTATTTTGAGTTGAGATGAGAAATGCCCCTGAGCTCTGTAGGTCCAGGAAGGGTCCTTTAATAACTGATAAATTGGCCCAAGAACTCCCTCTTCCCTTCTCTCCCTCAGCACCCCTCCCCCCCCCCCCCCGCCCCAGTCCCCTCCCCGCCCTATACCCTCCACCGTCACACGTCGTCGACCGTCAGGGGAGAGATACAATCCGCTGCTCTTCGCCCGGCGATCAATAGGAATAGCTCTCGAGGGATTATTTCCCGAGCGGTCCATGTGTGCCTGGGCAGGGGCAGGCGTGACACCCCAGCGAGTGAGTGCGGAGGGGTGCGGCCACTCCTGCCTGGTCCCTCTCCTGTCAGTAACTTTCCCTTCCCACCATCCCCTTATCTTCTCAACTTTGCCTGCGAGCCGGCCAAGAGACAGAGATTCTGATTCAACAGCATCAAAGATTTGCACTTAAGAATACTCGACGGAGGAGATGACCATTCTGAAAAGAGGCGTTTTCCCATCTGTTTTGAAAGCAGAGAAAGTTAAAGCTAATGGCCGCGGGCATCTCTGGCAGTTGCCATCTCTACCCTATTGTCAGAAGTCGATCTTCCTCCAAGTTTCCTAAGAAAGTTTTGGCATCGACGGATGTCCGTGTAAAGGGAAAGCACTCGCCTCTCCCTGCCACGGCCACTCCTAAGCGGACAAAGAAGCGTTTGCCGAGCCCTGCCAGGGGCAGGTTTTAAAGCACAATGAAGGAAAACTGTCAGCAAGAGCCCTGATCTGTCTCTTCCCTGCCTGGCGTCGGAGGTTACAGAACGCCCGGGCTGCTGGCTTCCAGGGCTGGCATTGTCGGAACAAACAGGAGTTAGGAATGCTGAGGGTGGGGCGAAAGAGAGTAGTGCCCTCCAAAAAGGCGTTTCAATTTCTTTCTCAAAAGCATCCTTCCCTGCGGTTCCCATCACAAACTTGAGAAGAAGAAAAAATAGAAAGGGAAGGAAAGATAAGAGAGAGGGGATGGGGGTGTGTGTGTGTGTGGGGATAAAATCAAAGCTTTCCAGCCCGCTGGAAGAAGAAATGCGTATTTCTTTTTTTCTAAACACTTCTAATTTTTCAAACCAATTGAAAATAATAAAATGTATAAAGAAAGCAGGGATGCAGTTTTCCAGAGCTCAGCTGCTGAATAACTCCTCATCAGCCGTACCGATTTCTTTGATTAATCCCGAGGTCTGAAGTGGAAGCAGTTCCAGTGTGATACCTTACACGCCAATATGCTTCTGCTTCCCTACTTTGTTAGACTCGTTTATGCGCATTTTTTAACAATAATTTCTACTCCTTTTTCCCTAAATAAATCCGTTTTATGAAGCGGTACCTTCTTTCTAATTGCCCTGAATAAATACCTTTCTCCATCTCCGGTTTCCTAAGTCCAATGGCGCCCCAGTAGGAAGAAGGTCGCAGGCACCAGGCCGGGGGACCGGACCACCCCAGCTTATGACAATTTCCTCCTGCTCTTTAATCAGGAACTTGTGATTTTATTTTGTGTGCGAAACGGTGCGGACCGACATTCACTGTCTTAATGGGACTTAATGTAACTGTACACGTTCCTTTATGTAACCATATATATAACAAGCGCTCTCGTTGCTAGACGTATTGTCAACTCTCAGATTCCCTGTGTAACTATAAGTATATATGTTATCTTCACAACTACGCACATATACCTGAAATAGATTCGTCTGTGGAGAGGAATACGTGGCAATATATAAGAAATGTATAATATACCAGAATCTTTATATCAAAATGAAGAGACTTTAATTTATATATATATATATTATTGCATATAACTATTTCTTTTTGAGACAGCTGGGGAGCATTTAGCACGTCGCGAGATACACCTGTGTGGGGATCATCTGAACGGGAATGTTCCCTTGTGCTTGCATAGCCTGTGCTTATAAACCTATATCATATATGTCTCTCTCCCCCTATTCTCCATTTATAAAATATCAATGTGATGCTTTAAAAAAGCTGTGAGCTCTGCACAGTTCTTTACCCTTTTGCCAGATGATGCCGTTGTTTATAAAATCGCACTTCTCTGCCAGGCGGCTTGCACCCTCCGTACTAATTCACACTACCGAGTCATTTATCCAGCTTTCATTTCTTCTGGAATTACCCATCTCGGAGTCAACCAGAAGCACCAAATTCCTGCCTTTCTGATGAATGGACAATATTGTCTACTCTTTTCAGGTCGAGAGAAAAATAGCTCGGGCAAACGAGAGCGAAGCCGGGGCTTCTCGGCGGCTGCCCCGCAGGGAGCCGGGTGGGGCCGGTCCCCGCTCCTCGGCTGAGCCACCTCCGCGCCCGTCCGCGCCGCGCGTGGGTGAGCCGCAGGTGCGGCCGCGGGCGGGGGCGCGCCGGGGAAGGCTGGGACGGGAGCCAGGCTGCCCCCGGCACGGAGAGTCGCAGCCCGCCGAGGACGCGCCTGCCTCCGCTCCCCGGCGTGCGGTGTCTGTGTGCGGTTTTCCTGGGCTGGCTTTGGGCTGCTTCGCAGGAGGCGCTAATTAGAGTGTAACTGCCAGGTCATTGATTTCATGTTACCAGAGTTGTTGTTGTTGGTTTCTTCTTCTTTTTTTTTTTTTTTTTTTTTTTTTTTTTTTTTTTTTTTCTTTTCACACATGAAATATCAACCCAGCTCAGAAGCAGTAAGAGCTGGGTTGGGGATAGTCTCAGAGATTCCCCCAGACCCACAAAACCCAATTAACCTAATACATACACACTACCGGCTTGGGAGTTTCAAGCTCCAGACCCGCGGATCTGTCTGTTTTCCCTTTGTTGCTTTGTTGTAAGTCTCCTTCTGAAGACGATATCTGAATGCAGGGAGTATTAACAATGACTTTTAAATAATAACAAAGGGGAAAAAATAAAAATAATCAGCCCCGCCTCTTCTAGTTTCAATTACTCTAATTAAAAACCCGAAAGGCAATTGCTAGGCAATACCTAATAATAGAATTAACAATCGGATCCATCATTTCACACGGGGATTTACTTGCAGGGGTTCTCTGCGAGCTCTATTAATAATAATAAAAAATCCTGCTAACCCTCTTTTTAAAATTAATAACTCTGTAATTATAATAATTTTATGTGCCTTTTTATAAGAAGAGGTTAATGTTGCCACAGTCTGGGGATGGGAAGGATGAAGTGAAGCGAAATACTGCTGCTTAAACTGACACCTTCCTATTTTATTAGGAGACATTATTATTATCAGACATCTGCAGGTAGAGAATTAAAATTAAAATCGCTTTCAACAATCCAATACACTTTTTATCAGCCATCTATCTGAAAATCATGAACATTCATCATCGGAGGCATTCTCCCTGAAAACAAGAACCCATTCAAATTTTATACAAATTATCATATTTATCATAGTCTGAAACTCTGGAGTAACATCTCCACAAACTGTCTGCTAACTCCCCAGGGAACTGAATTCCACTCCGCAGTCGCTCAGAGCAATTCTCGCTCCCGCTCCCTCTCTCCCGGCCCTTTCACACTATCTGCTTCCCGCGACTCCACAGCCCCAGAATAGAGGGAGCGAGGACGCAGAGGGAAGGGGGTGGGGGAAGAAGGATGCGGCGACAAACAACATTAAAATAACACACAACAAGGGGAAATGTGTCCCTACTTCTTGCAAGAGAAATAAGTTTCGCTGATGTAGGAGACTCTAAAGATCAAAACTCTCTCTGCCGATTTTGGGAGAATGGCATCAGTTTATCTTTGAGGTTGATGTATTTGTATGAGACCGTTATTAGAAGCAGCATATTAGTAATAATAGTAATAGTAATAGTAATATCTGATCCTCGCCATTTTGGTAGGGTGTTGTTGTTTTTTCTGGGGTTTGTTTGGTTTGGATTTTGTGGGTTTCGGGTGTTTTTTGTTTGTTTGGGGTATTTTTTTTGTGTGGCTGATTTTTTTTTTTTTTTTCCTTTGTAGAATTCCATCAGCTCAGGGAAAGATATCGGTTGTTATTTGTTATTTGTGTGGGCACTAGGTGCTGGTGACAAATGACACGAATCCTTGCTTCCTGTTTGCGGGTTTGGATGAGACAAATCACTTCCCACGCTTTGCTAATGACATAAAGTTCATCAGTGCTGAATCAGGGGCTGGAGCCGCGCCGGCTCCACGCCTCCGTGCGTCCCCTCCGCAGATGCGCTGCTCTCGGCGAGGGACCGGCAGCGCGGAGCGGCTCTGCCCCGGCCCCGGGCCCCGGCCCTGCCGCCCCCGGCCCCGCGCACCTCAGCGCCGCGGAAAAAAAGTAGTTCCAATACAATGTTTGTTAACTAGGTTATCTAGGCTGTAGAAGATTTTAATGTTGAATTTTATAGCTTTACCACGCTCTACCGTCCTTGTGAATATTGTAATATTGCATTTTTTACAAGTTACTCTTCTGTTAATGTTCCAGCTAGTAACTTTTATAATCCTCCTCAATGAAATTTTTTTGTATTCTTCCGCACCGTTAACCTCAATGGCGGCACCTCAGCCCCTGGCAGGAGGCAAAGATGAAATGAATTCCTCTTTAATCAGAAATAATAATAATAAAAACACACACAAGGCTCTCTCTGCCTTTTATTTCAGTTTCTCTTTTCGGGGAGGGGGTGGTGCCTTGGGAGTCTCCAGCCCCTGCCCCCTGCTGTGCTCCTTGGGTGTGCCTCTGGCAGAGCTGGAGGTGGGCCAGGGATGTTGATTGCCTGGCCCAGGTCCCTTCACTGGGGAGAGGGGCTATATAACCTGCCCGGCTCTAGTCCTTCTGCCCCCCGCCCCTCCTTTGCTGCTGTATTCTGCTGACAGCCTGGAAGCTGGCTGTGCTGCTGGTGTGAACGGGAGACCTTCTCAGGGCTGCCCACAAAAAGGGAAAGTTGGGCACTTATTTTCCCTCTTCTGTAATTCTGTCTGTGGGTTGATTGAGATGCTCCGCAGAGCAGCAGCTTTGGAGCAAGTCCTGCTGGTGTCAGTCAGTTGAGCTCGACTGGCTCTCTGGGTTCTGTTGACCTCAGCTGGGCTGGAGGTGCCCAGGTCCTACCTGTTTGTGATGCTGAGTAGTCTGAGATGCATCCAGAAGTGGTGCATGTTTAGAAAAGGCACTCAGGTGGACTTCTAATGAAATAGATCCCTTTGGATGTAAATAAAGCTGGAAATCACCTCACAACCCCACGCCCACCTCACAAGCTCCCCAGCTTCTAGATACCTTTAAAAATTAGTCAGACTTGCAAGCAGAAATTATCATCAACCAGCAGAAAAAGGAATCATGCAATAGCAATGAACTGAGTGCCTGTTAGCTGAGGGGCTGCATTTTGAACAAGGAGAGGATGCTGTTAGTTCCCTTGGGCACTAGAATTTAAGAACTTTGTCTCAGGCTCAGCCCAAGTCTTGTGTCAATAAAATACTGGGGGGGTTTGTGTATTTGTTGCAGGGCATATGTGAGGGCTGCCTCTCAGCCTTATCTACCAGCTATCTTCAGAAGCTGTCCTGACAGCTCTTGGAATACTGTCCCCAAGATTACCCTAACAGCAATTTGTCTCAGTCCCGTCTCCTGGAGTCAAGTGATTAAATGCAGCTCTCAGCTTTGATGTATTTTCAACTAATATAGTTGCTAGGAAAAGCCCAGCTCAAACCTTAGCAATGAAATGAGAAGGATGTAAAGTTTGTTAATTTGTTTGTATCTCAAGCTTTAACTGATTCATCAATGATACAAGGTTTGTGGATTACAATGGGAATCTTGTGCATTTTATGAATCAAAACATTTTTCTTCTTTAAAAACACACAAGATTACTAGTAATTTATGAGTATAATTTTTCTCTTAAAAGTCTACAGCTGGGTAATCACATAAATTCATATGGTTCAATTTTAAAGAATAACCTGAAACCAAAATACATAAATAAAACCCAAATTTTTAAAAAATATTTTTCAGTTATACCATTCCTTTTTAAAAATTTTTAAAGGTGAACAAGTCTAATAGATGCAAGTTTCTCTTAAAAAATAAAATGGTGTAGGAAGGCTAGATTATTTTAACAGAAATGTCATTATTTAGCTAGTTAATACTCTGATGTCACCAGAGGTAAAGATACAGACTAGTCTTTGCTCTAAAAACTTCATTTAGGAAAGAAGTTTTCTTCTAAGCACCTATCTGAGAACCTTATGGGATGGTTTTCAGAAATGCTTTTTGAAGTTAGCACAGAGCAGATAAGTAGGAAAAACAAATACAGTGTTTCTGGGTTATTGGTGAGAAGCAAAGGCAAAAGTAGATGGAAGGCAGAGAGAAAAAGAGTAGCATATGTGGGAACCAGGTTATTGCTAATGTGGTAAAGAACTATTAAACAAAATGTTAAAGTTGCTGCCTCAGGCTTGGACAAAATCAAGAGCAGGTTTGGTCTTCTCTTGTCTAGAGACCAGCAGGTCACGCCAGGTTTCCTGAATTCCACAAAGAAGCAGCTCCTCTTGGCAGAAACACTCTGGCAGTTCTTGGGTGCTCTTCCTTGGGATGTCTGTGAAGTGGCATGGGCTACAGAGGACTCTGTTCTGAGCAGGGCTTGGATGTTAGGCTGCTTGCATCCCACTGGACAAAGAACATTCTCCTGAGAAATGGTGTCAAATGTCCCAGTGGACTTTGATGCTCTGGCCAGCCTCACCTGTAGCCTCCCCATGCCCCACACCCTCTGGCCCATTGGCTGGGGCCCAGGAGATCTGTTTAAGCTGACCTGGGTCTTACTTTGTTTATGCAGTAGGAGGACCTGTTTTCCTGACCCTTTGGATAGTCTTTGGCCTTGCACTGTAGGTAGCTTGTTTCCTGGCTGCCCCCCTTACTCATGTCTTACAGTTTACCTCCAGTTATGTCTGTTAGCTGTGACTTTTGCCTGGTCTTTAGGCCCATGTTGCAGCGTTTTTCCAGTCCTGTCTGACCCCGTCCGTGGAGCCTGCTGGCAGCTCCTGGCTGTGCCTGCTGTGCTCAGGCACTGTGCAATCCTGCCCCACCACTGTGTGCCTGTGCTGGGGCTGCCCTCAGTCCCTGGCTTGTTCTCCCTGAGTGCACAGCTCCTTGCTTTTCCCCCACATATGTCTTTGCTTATCCCACAGAGCTACTGCAGCCCTCCACACTTCTTCTTGAGGTTTGCTGGTTTTTTTGAGAGTTGATGTTGCAAACAGAGACCCAAAGGCTCCATCAAGGGATTACTTGAGGTTCTTGATACCGTTTGTTTGTATCCTGGCTGCAGTCAAGAATTAGAAAGATTATCTAAAAGTCTATACTCTAAAAGCCTATGCAGTGTTTTCACCATGAGAGCTCAATAAATACTTTCAAGGTAAGGGTTTAATATTTTGTGAAATGTTGGCAGTTAAGATGTGTCCCTCTTCTGTTGTCTGTGAAATCAATATTCAAAACCCTTTCCTAGGATCAGTGAAGGATTCTTAGTGAGGCAAAATTTGATGGAGAGATTAAGAACATTCCCTTTCCCCTTTCCCTTCCCTTTACAGTTTGGATACCTTTTTCAGATCAAAATTTTTGTAGTCTCTGATTATTCTTTACAGAGACTTTAAAGTTCTTTTTACTACCTCTTCTCCTACTTAACATCTGTGTTAAGATATCTTAGTGCTGTACCTTTTTTTCCTGAAGCTTTTGAGACTAGTCCAAGAATACACTGCTAGATGCTTTTCTGACATGACCATGTTTGCTTTTGTATGAGCCATTATGGCCATATGAAAATCTGCAAGCCTTGACTTACATTTGGTGTCCTCTTAGTCTGGGACATTAACCTCCATGTGTTTGCTTTGGCAAAAAGCCAAAGTTAACTTGAAATTCTTCATTTTATCAACAAAAATAAAACAGAGGTTTTCCTTATAATTATTTTCTTTTTTCTTCAACTCACTGCTTCTCTTCTGAAGATATTTGTATGCAGTTTGAAGGTAGCTTATGACTGCTGAAGTGATTTGGAGGAAGATCTGTCAAAGTGTCTTCCGTGTAAGTGCTAGCAGCTTTGGACTTAGCACCTCATACTTCTTAGGGGCACAGTTGGGGAAAAGAGAAGAAAAGACAGAATTCTGAAACAAGTAAGTTCATACATGTAGCTTTTCCATTACTAGCAGACCACTCTCTGGTGAAGGAAATACACTTCCAAAAAAGTATGAATAATTCCTATTGGAAAGATCAGTGATGAACTAGCACCTTTGGAGAAAGGAAAACACTCTTCTGTGCAGGTGAGAATTCAAGTTCCCATCAGTGATTTCGTTGATGATGTAAATGCATGTGTCAGAGACCATTGTGGCTTCACCCTGTCTCAGCTGCCTGTTTTAGCTCCTGCAGCAGTCTGTGCTGTCACTCTCTGTGGAGGCTGGCAAGAGTGGGGTGCCCGGTACTGGGGAGTCCAGAGAGGAGAGCCGTGCGTGTTTGCCAGGAAGCTGGAGGCACAGAGCAGCAGGAAAGAGAGCACAGGGTGGTGTGGGAAATAGAAACGTTATAAAATTCTTAGAAAGTTGTGTGAAAGTGAATTTTAGAATGAAGAAATGTAAGAAAGTTAAAAGTAAGGTTAGGAAATAACAATGTTATGTGTAGTATAAAGATAGGCTTTAGAAAATATGTCAAGTGAAATAGTAGAAATATGTAAGCTTAATAATGGAGTTTTATCCATTGTTTTAGACTATTACAAGTAAGCATTGTTAGAAGTAAGATGTATGTGTCAGTTTACTAATTGGCTTAGCAAATGCTTGTCAACTTTTAATATTATTTTATTAGCTAAAAAGTTTTTTAAAGACAATATAACTAAGAGAACTTTGGCTGCTGTCACAGTGGCTGAAGCTGCTCCCAACTCCCTTATGTAGCTCTGTAAAATAACACTGATAATAATTATGATGGAATAAAAGCTTTGATACAGCCCTTCAGCAGTCCAATCCCATGCTTTGTGTATATATATATATACGTGTATATATATATATATACACACATATATTTATATGTAAATATAAAAAAGAAAAAAAAAATCAACAATTCCAACAGGGTGGGAAAGGGGAGAGAGTGCAAGCAGGTACAGCTCACCCAGGAAAAACAGGCCCTACCTCTGTCATCATCTATCATGCTGAACAGGAAGGAATTCAGGTGCTGGCTGTAAGGCCACTCTGCACATGTCACTGGGGGCTCCTGATTCCTCACCTGGGACCTGGTACTGCTGTGGTACAAGTAGCAGTGGTGGGCGCAGGGAATAGGGCAGAATTTTTTTATCTTAAACTGGTTTGTGAGGCATCTTCAATGTTAATTATGGTTAAAAATATCTGCAGCTAGGACTGCTCCATGTTTCTAACCCAGTGATGAACTGTAAAGAGAAAAGCAGCTTAATCTTTAGTAAAGAGCAACTCTTCCCCTTATAGAAATGTCTGCAATTCATTTCTCAGTTAGGTTGCTTAGCACATGCAGAAATGAACATAGCTTTAAAGTATTTCTCTCTGTAGGTTTGCAGTGTATTTGCAGTCTCTGCAAGCAGGTTCAAATATGCATGTTGCATGCATGTCTTGTATGTGAGTAAGTATTAATTTGTCTTAGCATCTGGGTATGGGCTTTGTATATGGTATTTGTGCTGTGGTGCGTGTGAATGCTTGGGTGGTGACTGAACAGGAGACGGAATGTATCTCTGCAAGTGAAGGCATTGTCAAACTTGCACACACATTTATATGGATACAATTATGCTTGAGAGTGAGGTGAGAAAGTGTGTGTACCTATGTGACAATGTAAGTTCCCCTGTGTATCCTCAAACACTTGGTGGATGGCCATATGCAGGTAGCCTGGGGATTCTTATTTCTGAACACATGTGCAAGTGTCTGAGTCATGAGTGGGAATGTGTGGGGCACATGTGAGTGTGAGCCTGCACGTGGCTGAATGTCGATGTGTGAGTAAAGGAGCACGAGCAAACTGCACATCTCCTCCTTTGTAGTACAAGCAGAAAACTACAGTATGGGGAGGACCTTGGCTGACAGTCTGGCAGAACCAGGCATGTTTGTAGAAGATGAAGCAGAATAGACAACATGAAAGTTATTTTTGTCTATCAGCTGAAGCTTTATAGAGACATCAAAAAGCTCTTGTCTCATGCCAGCTTAATTCCTAGTTAATCAGCAGTCTGCTTGGGCAACGGAAGGAACTCGCATCAGGGGCTGATGATGAGCCAAACTTCCCGATACTGTTTCGGGAGCCTGCAAGGAGCCCTCAGTATTGCTCTGCCTGCAGTTGGCTACTTTGCTAACCACTGGGTAATGCTCTGGGATAGCTGAATTCTTCACCAGTTGTGTTCTGGTAGAAAACCACTCCTGCATAGGAAATGTGGGTTGGTCCTTTGGGTATCCCTCCTCAGGTGGAAAGCAGAAGTTCTTCTTCACTGTGTATGATTAGATGCCTTATCCAGGAAAGTTCTAAGTGACCTAAATAAT
Organism: Sitta carolinensis; assembly: GCA_032173965.1. Classification (NCBI taxonomy): domain Eukaryota; kingdom Metazoa; phylum Chordata; class Aves; order Passeriformes; family Sittidae; genus Sitta; species Sitta carolinensis. Next base: position 16,375,569 of record CM063287.1, read on the forward strand.
CCCAAGGCTTTCAGCCTGTCTCTTGGGGCACTTCTATGTAACCTGCAAGGTGACTTTTGCTCAATTCGTTTCCATTGCACGTAGTGAGATCTTCCTCTATCTGTGGTGCTCTATGGAAATACTGCTTCTTCCTTCCCTCATTCATGAACAAACCCCCTCTTTGTTCTTGAGCTTTGTATATTGCAGCTGAGGGCCAGCTCACTGTCTTTCTTAACATGACTTTCCCATCTACTTTGCTGAAAAGCCACCTTTCTGCTTTTTTTCTCTTTAGCTGGTTTCTCTAATGCCACCAGAGTGGTGTGGGAGTGTACCTGCCTGCTCTGTAACTGGCATGTGTTTACCACAAACTAATTAAAGTGCTGATTGCACAGATCCTGGCCACCAGCCTGACAGTTACTTTCATAGGAGAAACTGCCACGGTGTTCAAATGTCCTCAGACAGTAACAGAAAACAGGAAATTGTCATCAGTGGCTGCTTGAGATCCAGCAAACTGGTAACCATGGGGTGAAACCACCTTGGGAATATCTTGACCATTGGTTATTTCAGGCATTTCTGCACATACATATTCTTGTCCAGCAGCACTCCATATGATGACAAAGTCATCCTGGGGAAACATTCCTCATTTCTTAACACTTCCCACAAAAAAAAAAAAAAAAAAAAAAAAAAAAAAAAAAAAAAAAAAAAAAAAAAAAAAAAAAAGACAAACAAAAAAAAAATCTACTATGAATTTCCTAGGTCTTGGAAAGCACCCATGGGTAGTTTTTTTATATAGCTGTTTTTCATGTCTTACCTGTTTCCATACTGGGTTTTTATCATGATGAAGTATAGTGTGATTCAACCATCAGGCATTCAGGTAACCCCCAGCACATCAGCCGGCCTCCAGCTTTGCTAGGCAGACTGCTTTCTTTTCCTGTTGGATGCTGAGCAGGATGGGGTTTATTTCATTCTTACAAGGGAAGTGATCATCACAGAGTCGGTGCTGTGACCATAACTGTGGCACAAGAACTTGTGTTACACCACAGGCCTACAACAAGAGTCTTCACTTGGCCTTGTCTTCATTGCTGAGCTGACAAAGGAGAAAAATCTGACATCACCTAACGTGTTTGATATCCTGTGCTCTATGTCATTAATAAACCTGTGAATTGGCCTGACATGAAACTCAGCTATTCCCTTCCCATGCTGATCACAATTATGTTACCTTGCCTTTGTTTTATGGGCCATCAGCCAGGTTTCAGTCCACGTGATGGTGCTCTGTGCAAGCCCATCTGGTGTTGTTTTCCTACGTGGGTTTTGCCAGACCCTTTTCTCAAGGCTGCAACAATACTGCTGGACTTCCCACTCTCCTTTCCTGTACTGATACAAGTTCCTTTGTGTCTCAGATATTTCCAGCTTCCCCAGTAGACTGTCTGCCAATGGAGTTTGTCACTCTTAACACTGTTAGGCCAACTGCTGCGTGCAAGGTGCTGTAGAGATAGAGAACGTGTCTAAAAGCACCGAGGTGAGTGTGGCTGGAGGGGAAAAGTTGAGAAGAGAGAAAAACAAGTGCTGTTTTGAATGGAAGAATGAAAGTGGCTTGTACTGCTTCCTCTAACACACTCTGATTAAGAGTTCCTCATCTCTGTTTGCTAGAAGGCCAGGTTAAATTCTTCTGAACAGTTTCCTTCCTTGCTTCTTTTCAATCAAGCACTCCAGAATCAAATACCTCCATTGCTTTCTGAAGCTCTTTAACAGTATGTTGTCTACTCTGGGATCTTCCTATGTAACTTCAGCTTCTTTGGCCTAGAGAAAATGGAAAGCAGATCGTGAGAATACTTTGATGGAAAGTACCTGGCCAAAGCCTGACAATAGGGGAACAGCTGATGTTGGCAGGAGGAATGGAGGAAATTATCTGGAAATGGGCTCCTGCTCTCTTCAACAGAGCAGTATTCCTGCTGGGTTGCTGGCCTTGGGCAGGTATTCCTCCTGATGGATCCAGGCTAGCCAAGTTGTTTCCATGGCAGTCATCTGGACTCAATGTCCACGCAATCTCCTGAAGTCTTCATCTCTCCTTGCAGTTCATAGTGCAGACTGCTAGAGGGGAGGGTATAGATGCGCAGCGACCTGCAAGTCTGAAAGGCTCCACTTACCTCCTGGTATTGAACAGGATGTGACATACTTTCCAGTTTGGCTTGGGGAAACTGATGGCAGGATGGATGAAACCCCAGCACTGTGACCGGTACATGTCAATTACTGACTCTCTGAAGTTTGGTGGTATTTTAATTTCACCTCTCCTGCATCATCATTTATCCCTCTGAGTACAGTGTCTTTATGTTCTGCAGCACTCATGCCTTTTTTATTCTGCCTGCCCAACTGCAGATCTTTGTCCCACCCCGACAAAATGTCTTGTGCGATCTTTTCATCCAGAATGCTGGATATTTGAGGGTCTTTCTGTTGCTAGCAGAGCCAGAGATGTAGTCAGGGAAGATAAGATCTGACCTAGGATTCAAGTTACTTTCTGGAGCAGTTCTTGTTCTTACAGGCTGACTGTGTGCCAGTGATGTGCCTAGGCTAGATGAGTGGAAGGGCTGGAGAAGACTTAAAGGAGACATGCCAGTGAGTCAGACAAAGTTGTGGAAGGGAGGTGGGGAGGACAAAGTGTGGATAATCAGATCTCTTTCCTAGAAACTCCTCACTGATCTCCCTGTTAATTCAACAGTGGTCAATGCTGACCAAGTGCATATCCCCTCTCGGTTTTGTCTTTCCTGGGGTCACTAATATTAAATGCTGCTATGCAGAGAAGTGTGCCACAGAGGAAAACCTGGCACTTGAGAGCCTGTGGCCATAACCACTGGAGAAGGAGCTGAGACTGATGGGAAGGGTGGTTGTGTTTTGGCCTTTCTAACCTATTATCAGGACTTGACAAATGCTCCATGCAGTGTGGTTTGCTTATCTCTTCTTAAACCCATCACCTTCATTATAAGTGACCTAGGGAGATGTTTATCACCAAGAAGTGGGTGGGGAAGGCAGAAGAGATGTTTCTTGATCAAAGTGGCAGGTGGAAAATGCCCTGGTATGTCTGCTTTGGTCCTGCCCATCTTCATGTCAGATTGAAGGGAACCTGTAAACATATTCCAGCTTCTCTGATTGCATCTGAGGAGTTTTAGGCTCTGCCTCTGGGGCCTTGTTTACTGTTTGGGAAGTGGTCTTTCCAGTTCTCCTTCCTGTATCCAGATACAGTCCAGGACCTGCTTCTTCCTTGTCAGTCCTAACAGTGATTAATAAGGACACACATTTCCCGCGTTTTTCAACCATTTTTCTTAAAGACTTGCCTGCCAGTGGTAAGGAGACTGAGATAATAAACCACTGCTGGCATGTGAAGGGCCTGGAGGCAATAAGTCTTGGAGAAGCTGTGATGCAGTTCCAAGTATATAGAGAACACAGCACAGCTTACAGAGACAAATTCAGCTGTAGGTTTCTTGCAGCTGAAGTGAAACACTGGAATTTGTGGTTCATAGTTTTCCACTCTGATACCTTCTTGGAGGTGACAATCCCACCAATAGCTGCTGTGGTACTTCTGGCTCTTGTGAAGCATTTCTCTACTGTCTCAAAGATCAAGAAAAGCCAACAAGTGAGCATCTTGGTAGGCTTCTCATCGGACTTGAGACTTTTTGCCTCTCATGTGGTTTATGTGAGATGCAATGTGCCATGAATATAAGTGTTTAAGTGGATATTCTTTTGCTCACTTTTCTCAAAGGGATTGTGGTCAAGTCTTCCCTCATAATCAGTTAGTCCGACCTAAGTACAAAGCTCAAGGCCAGCCCCCCTGTAAAAAAATAAATACTGACGGATGAGTGGCAGGGAGGTTTCCTGGGACTGCTGTACTGCCTGCCTGCAATAATGTCATGTTGCCTGAGCTCTTATCACCCAGTTCCATTATAAAAGCCATGTCTGAAACACATGTGTTTTGCAGTCAATCCTTTCTTCCCTGTTCCATCTCCCAGGGGAGTAATTGCCAGCAGTTTCTTTTCACTCCATTTTTAATGACTCTTTTAAACAATTTGGTCACATTTAAGATTTAGACTCGAATCAAATCTAGAATAGAATCCAAACCTGCTGCATATCCCAATTTGTGGCTTAACTGAGTGTTGTAGAAGATACTAGATGAATTTATTCCGTGTTTTTACCCTGTCTTTAAGACAGCAATAACTGTCCTGGAGATACTGTGTAAGGATCTTCAAAATGTCTTGGTGCTGAAATACTAGAACAATCAAACCCATAAAAGTGATTAGGAAAAAATATTGTGAAGCTTCCAGACAAACACTCTCTTGAAGAGAGAGTGGCACAGCACTATACAGATAGTAGTCCTATGGGGCACTGAACTAGAAGATTCAATCTTTGTAGTATACCACAGCTAAATAGAATAAAAGTCTGATTGCAACCAGAAATATAGTCTGGAGAATCATCATAATCCAAATGACTAGAATGAAGTTTGAATGGACATTACAGAGCTCTCACAGCTGCTGAGTCTTAGACTTTACTGCAAGGATGGGCTGTCTATTATAATTCAAATGAAGTTTTAGGTTGAAGAAGCCAAAATAAATGTGTTCTTTAGGGTTTTCATTCTTAGGGAGATGTTTGGTTTTCATCAGGACTTTGTTCTCTCTTACTACAGGATGGCAGTTCTGGCTATCACTTGTTTGATTGAACACTATTTTTTTATCAGAGCCTGCTGGGCCCTTACAACAAGGGAGAGGTCTGGTGCTTTTGGACTTCTGTGTGTCCTTCATTCTGTTTTACTGTAGAGATGCCTGACTGGATGGTGAAGCTTGTGATTTGGGCTAGGGTTAAGACCAGTTGTTGGTAATCATGGGCACCACAGTTAAATGCCCTCTGAGAACATGCTTAGAGTAATGCCAGAGGTAATAAATTGTTTTCTTGATAAAATGCCCAGTTGTTCTAATAGCATGTTACAATGATGTTGGGGGTCATGGCTAATAGGAACAATGTCTCTGAAAGTAACCTCACCCTGAGAAATGTGAAACAAATGAATACATTTAAAATCAGGCCCTGAAAAACTTTCTTTTGGTATTTTTCTTTCTAATTGTTTCTTTCAAAGAGAGAAAAAAAAGAGAGATGATTCTGAACTTTTTTTTTTTTTTTTTTTTTTTTTTCTCCCCAGTTTTTTCAGTGAAAATTCCCAAGTTCTGTGTTTCAATCTGCCAAGCTTTGAGAGGGGCGTGCAGCCCCTTCCCATCAGCAGTCTTCACTCCTACCTTCCTCTTCTTCCTCACCTGACACAGCTGTACCTTCAGCTTAGACACCCGTGAGCCAGATCCCATGCTAAAATGCCTCGATGAACCAGAGCTCCCTGGTGCTGCCCAAGCTCCTGTGGGGACTTGCTGAAAGACATTGTTTACAAGAACAGCCAGTTCTCAGCTTTTTGATGAATTTAATTCCAGCTGCCATGGGGTAAACTTAGTCTCTGGTGCAGGGAGGCAGGAGAGAAGGATCACTGTGTGACTGCTGCAGCCTGCACATACAGGAAGGAAAGATGGAGGAAAAAATAAGTGAAGGCAGAAAGTGGAGAGGATACCGTTTAGTAACCTCTGAAACTGGGGTTAACCATATTGCTTCCAGTTAGGGCCACATCCTGCTTAGAGCCAGACTTGTGTGAAGCTGGTGATAGCAGCCAGAATGCACCAGCACACAAACAAACAAGCAGAGAGAGAAATAAAGGAAGGCAGGAAGACAGATGCCCCTTGGGCAAACACTTGTTAAATTGACAAACTTGTAGAAAATGATTAAGGCTCTGGCTGTTCCTAGTCCAGAGGGGCCCTGAGCTGCTGCCTCGAGCTAAGATACAAAGGTAGTTCCTTGGGAGCCTACAGTGGACAGGGCACAGAGGGAGGTGAAACAATTACTGCCTGTCTCTACGGTGCAGTCTCTTGTCAACTGTTATTTATGTTTCCCCAAATGTTGCAGTCTTCTTACAGGGAAAGCAGGCCCTGCCAATCTATGGCAAAATAATTGCAGCAACGTTTACCTCCCTTCCTTCCTTCTTCCCTCCCTCCCTCCCTCCCTCCTCCCTTCTTGGCATGTCTTACTCTCTCCAGCTCTGATTTACCTTGGACTCCTTTGATAATGAATTGTGATTTAACCTCCACTGAGAATTCACATCTCTCACAGACTAGTAGGGTTGAGTGTTCACTTTTGCTTGGGACCCTGCTGGAAGCCCTGCTGGAAGCCACCCTAAGACAAGAGACCCAGAGCAGCGCAGTGTATCATGCTGAAAGCATTTATGCCATATTTTGTCTTTTCTCCATAAGCTTGCAACTGAGGCAATATAAAAGTTCTTCCTTGTCCTTCACAGCTAAAACATACTTCCAGGAAGGGTGATTACACACCTGCTCTTTACTCCTCTTGAGGGATTGCCTGTGCTTCTCTACCTATCCTGTATCTGCCTGTTGTCCTTGCATTTGATTTTCTTTGGAGAGCTCCATTGGGGTAGCAAAGAATCAAACCAAGGACCTCAGACTGGGGCAGTCTGTGCTAATAAACAACTTGAAGCAGCCAGGGCTGTGCCTGTAATTGCTTAGTGTGAAAGTGCAGTGCACAGTTATAGTTGTGGTGAGCAGGTCCTTTACCAGGAGCCTCATATCTTCAGGCAGCCCATGGGGTTGGTTTAGTAGAGGAGCCTGTGCTCCCCTCTGTCAGTGGCACCACACAGTCCAGATGGAAGGTAAATGGAAACAAACAGAGACCGTTGCCATTTCTTTTGGCTTCTCTTAGAGCAGGGATGCTTTCAGAGAAAGCCATCAGCACTAGGACACGGTTTCAAACTTTGGGCTTCCTCTCACTGTTCTGTTCACCATCCCCCCCTTCCCTTCATTCCAGATATGCATAAAGCCTGTCAGGAAAGGGTTAAGTGCTGCTTACCCCAGCCAGCTTTGCGTATTTAAAGTGAGTAAAGGTTTAATTACCAAATGATGACAGTGTCATATGGTTTTGGTGATGGCGCGTGGCATTCGATGAATGCAGAAGAGGGGAGGATGTGAGAAAGACACTGAGTGGCAGTGGGGAAGCGAGGAAGCTAAAAATGCCAAAGACAGTAAAACATCTGTAATTTGCAATTCGCTAGTGTTCGCTGATTGCTCATGGATTAAAGATTAAAATCTATTCTCTGGCAGATGGGGGAGAGAGAGAGAGGAAATTCTTACGAGTATGTTTTGCATCTGCATTTCATTCTGCTCCTCTTTACAATAATCACGGATGAGGAAATAAACCCAGATCTGGGCTGGCAGGAGGCGGGGAAAGCGCACAATATAGGCAGGACTCAGCATGCTTCTCCTGTTTGAGAAATGCCAAGCACAGAGAAGGAGCTGACATCAGGATTGCTCTTCTTGATGCCTGGGACTCTGTTTTGGCTGCACGAGGATGAATGTTCCCATGAGGCTAGGAAGTGCCAAGAACCAGAGCAAAGTCTTTCTTCTGGTCACCCCAATTCTGCATTCTGGGGTTTCTTTGATAGGAAGGGGACGTTAGCCATCTGTCCCGTCTCAAGGGATGACTGAGTCTGGCTACAGTGTCCATGATGTGATGTTAACGCTTGCAGGCAAACAATACAAGTAGAAATAATGTTTGCAAGTATAAATCATTTTTATAACTTCAGCTAATCAGAATCTGTCCCTTTTATGGGCATGATGAGCTCTCTGTCTTTCTCCCTCTCTCGTTCTGACTCTCACACAGGGTTTCTCAAGTGTGCAGGACATTAAAAGAAAAATGGATAATAAAACTGAAAATACAAGGCCTGCTCCTTAGAGGGGATGGGTACTCATGACTGTGGTTGGCTTCACTGAAGTCAGATTTTGTGATGAAGCCCACAATTTGAAAAGTGTGAGGCAGCCTTAGGAGTTGCACACCCCAGCAACCTTGTGGAGGTAAGGGCACTCTTCCCCTGCAATGGAACAGAGCTAGTGGTTTCCTGCCTGGCAGATCTGCCTGGTCTGCAGAAATTATGCTCTCTGGAGGGAATAGGAATTACATCAAATGATCAGGATAGCACAAAGGGGCTCACAGTTCCTGCCCTTGCTCCTGGCCCTAGCTCAGTTCTTTAGGTAGTCATTGTTCTCCCTGCAGCAGTATAAACTAGTGTTGGTGAGGAACTGTAGTTCCTTTCTGTTCAATCTGACTCCCACTTCAAATACTGCTGCCTTAGGTCCACACACACCAACAGGTGTTTTTCCCATGGGAATAAAATTTTGTTGGGTGTCTTTGAAAATGTTGTCTGAATATGAAGCGGCTACAACTTATAAATGAAAGTGTTCATTTCACAAAGAACATGCATTGCCATAACATTTATTATATGAGCACACATTTCTGCAAATTCATTCATTGTCATACGCTTACCTCCATCTGTATGCACATACAGAGATGCTCCCAAATCCCAGCTGTCATCCAACAAACCTATGCACTCTGACTATTCAAATATTACCATAATTTTTGGGGCACAGCAGTGACATGAACATGCCAAATGGAACTTAGACTGGGCTGGGCACAGTTCATATGGTATTTGCTGTGATAGGAGAAAAAGGCACTGGCCTAAGTGTCCTTGGAGTCTCCCCCATCACACCACTATTGTGTTTCCATCTCCCTACCGTAGCTGCCATCTCCCTACCTTAGCTGCCACCTCCCCATGCCAGGTTGGTGTCTGGGCTTCGTGTGCCCCTGAAACAGCCCCATGACAATCCACAGTAAGCAGATTGTTTCACAGCCTGGGTCTTTGTAAAGTGTGAAGAGACAACTTTGGGGGGGTGGGGGGGAAGGGAATGCTCATGGATGATATTCTGGCAGTCCTGTCTAGATATTGTGAGACTGCACTCTAACTGGTGAGTGTTGCTGCTGCTCAGTCACCTCTGGGTTTTTGTTTATATTCTGCCATGGAGCAGAATACTGCCTACTCTTCCTACTCCTTGTGGTATTTCCACCCATTCTGACTGGAATGCTGGGCTTGTGCTTTCTACTGGTTGTAATCATGTTAGGTGGAGCTAACAGAAAGACTTACTTGGAAGATGTCTTTATTCTGAGCAGTGCCTGGTACAGCTTGCTTACAGCTTAAGAAAAAACTTAGGGCTCAATTTAGAGTTGAGAGAATGAAAAAGCTGAGCTATAATAGGAGGTGGCTGGAAAGATTCTAATGAAGGGAAATGGATTGTGCCAAGATACATAATCACATATAAGTAAGTAAGTAAGTAAGTAAGTAAGTAAGTAAGTAAGTAAATAAATAAATATATATATATATATATATATATATATATAAAAGTCTCAGGAACAACTGGTAAGTGTTGGGATGTTTAAATTTTTATTAAAAAAAATTTTGTATTTGCATTTGATAAGTGGGAAGGGAAGTGTCAGAGTGAGAAAAGAATGTGCACAGGAGTAGAAAAAAACCCCAGATGTGTGGGAAAAATAGCCCAACATTTGATTAAGAACAGGAAAGTGATCTCTTTGAATTGGGTCGCTGCTGTTGGACCACTGGGAAAGCAGTGTGTCTGTTTGCAAGTGATCTGTTTCACCAAGCGAAAAAGATGAGGCAGAGCAGAAGAAAAGCTGAAGAAAGATCAATGGGAGGAGGGGGACAGCATGGCAGATTTAATTAATTACTGCATATTAAAATGTTTGTTTACAGTAACAAACAGCTACAAGAGGTCTGATGTTAATTAATTTACAGCATTTTTCACCAGTCCCTTTGCCGTTGCTGGCAGTCAAGGAGGTAACACTGTGGCAGGTAAGATAATCTCTCTTTGGATTTACAGCAGCATCTCGGAGGTGAGGAGGCAGTGCAGCTCTGACTGGCTGCCTCTGCCCAGCACAGGATGGAGGGGATCTTGTCCAGCCAGTAGAAGGGATATTGTTTGGTGGTCTGGACAAATGGTGCTCCAGTATGATTTGGGAGATGGGCAGCATAAGGGCAGGTGCAAGGCTTGGATAAGAATGCCAGGCTTTTTGGGATGGGGTTGTGGTGTCATCTTGGTTATGCCGCAGAGGCAGGTGTGCTGTTGGATTGCAGTTAACATCAGTGTGAGTCCTGCAGCTCCAAAGAAATCTGGGCAGCTTCTGTGGTATTTAGGACTGTGTATTTTGGTCTTTCTAGGACTGGCATGCAGAGAATCACTGCCTCTTCCATGTGTCAAAGATTCTGGAGTGGCGTGTTCTACCCCAAAGGTGGATATGGTCAGTTTCTGTGGGTACTTAGCAATTTTATTCCAAGCTGGGATAATTGAGCTCTTGGTGGGTTGATACAAGGGGAGAGCAAACTTGGAACAGAGTTTTGCAATTGGAATATGCCTGAATGAGGGCATCTTTCTTTGAACAAATCAAAGTTCAGGTTCTAGGGAAATCTACACATATGTTCCTCCAGCCTGGTGTGGCTTCTCTACCTGCCCATCTTATGCTCTGGCCTCTGTCCTCACCTAGATGGCTTTGGAAGGCAAATGAGAGATAGCTTTTTTATACCCCTGTCCTGGTTGTGCAATAGCTATGTCTAGATGCCTTCAACGGGGATGAGAAAGTCTGTGTGAGCTCAGAGTATGGGTCAGGTCCTAAATGCAATGTGAGCGTTCTGAAAACAGAGGAAGAAGTCTCTAAAGTTATTCATAAAACTCTGTCTGCTGCTCTGAAATGACTGGAGTGCTCAGCAGAGGTCTGAGGAGCCCTTTCACATACTATATAACATGCTTATGGATGGACAGTTAATTAAGCACAGAAAGAGCAAGGCTGAATTTAAAACCTCTGATCCCAGATTCACTGGCGTCAACATTAGCAAAAAAGCAGTACAGAAGGTCTGTTTTTCACACCTGGCTGGTTCCTCAGGTTGATAGAGCTGTGCTCTGTGCTCTTTTTCCAGTGAGCCCTTTGTAAAGACAACTGTCTCCTGCCCCCCTTGGCAGGTCTTTTACAACCATAAGGCTGTTAACACCATGAAGAAGATAAGTCATACATTACTCCTACCTCCAGTAAAGGCCTCACAGCTGAAACCCCAGCCGGAGTAAATCAGCATTTTCTGAACTTCCCTGAACCTAAGTTGTGCCAGCTGTGAGAGACTGAGCCTGGGTCTTTCAGCTGTCCCGAGGCAAAAAAAAAGTCGTCTCCCACTTTTGGAAGTTCCTAATCCGAGTTTCTCTGTGCGGCTGCAGGTGGGCTTTGTTCTTATGTACTTGTAGGCCTTTGCTGTAATCCCATAATTGATCTTTGTAGTGGCCGTGATATTGGCCCTGTCATTTTAATTGGCAGTTAACACTTGTAATTTGTCCTGACTGTACCCTGCCGGCAATTAGCTCTTGTCACTGTGGTTCGCTTCCAAGTCCTTGATACCTGGTGTTAAGAGGTCCTAACACTGGCCCTCTTAAACTGCCCTTTGCTGTTTGTAATTTGACCAGCTGTAACTTTGGACATGAGCCACTCCGCTCCGCCCTGATCTCTACCATACCCTAATCTCAACATTAACACTCCTTGTAATCTTCCTTTCACTGACCTCTGCAATCAATCCCTGTAACAGAGAATCATAACAGTAATTAAATGATAATCAGCAGAAGAAAGCACTCTATCAGGGAGGCATGCTGAAACATAGGATTCAGAAAATTTAGGTCAACTTTTTTAAATTCATGAAACATTCAGATTAACCTTTGTGAGTGCATGCAGATAGTCTTTACTATGTGGGTGCTTCTTCGCATCTCTGTCTATCAAGGCACCAAATAATTTCTACAATCCAAAGAGAGAATAAAGAGTGTGGTAGGTTAAGAAATGACAAGGGGTTCTTAGGTGCTAAGTGTGGCAGGGTGAGAGTGAGTTTTCCTGTAAGTACCATGTTGTTTCAGAGATAAGCCTGCAAGGCAGCAAAACCTTTGCTGACGAATGATTTCTCAAACTGTTAACCGGCTGAACACAGCTGAACATCTGGGGAAGACACCGGAGCAGCTGTTGCTGCTCTTTAACTTTCCCTCAGCTTTTCCTTTAACCAGAAAAGTGCTGGCAGAAGGCAACAAATGCAAAAAGTGGTGCTTATCAGAGCAGGGGTATCCCTGCCCTGGAGAGAGAAGTTTCACAGCCCTACAGTGCAATCACAGACCATGGCACAGGGGGTATGTGTTTGCACCTGGCAGTTTTAATGAGAAGAAGACCTATGGCCTTCTAAGAGGCCTATAGACATATGTGGCTCTTGGTCCATCAGAAAATTCCTGCTTTGTGGCTATTTGCTCTTTCCATAGTTAATCCATGTTGCAGTAGTAAGGGCAGATATCTTTAGTGACCTCAGATGTCTTACATAGGAATGAAAGTTCTGAAGGGGAATTATTGCAATTGAGATTTGAGGGCATTCCTTATGTATGGAATGCTCAAATGAGGAACTGTCTTCTAGAAATCATTTTTTGGATCTATGAACAGGAAAAGGTAAAGGCTAAACTTGTAACAGCTTGTACTTACTATGAAAAATGTCACCAATGTTGGTGGCACAGCAGAAAATAAATGCTTTAATGTGGATGTGTTAGCATGATTCTCCTGATGCTGTGAAACGAACAGAGGATTCAGAGACCCTGGGTTTAGTCCTGCCTATTGTATGAGCTGAGCTGAACCATGCCACTTCTCTATACCCTGTTTCTTCTCTCTTTTTGTGTCTGGTCTGTCCATTGTATGACAGATGTAACATATGGGCTCCTGAGCTCCAGCTGGGCTCCAAGTACTATTGCAGTAGGTTTCTTACACTACTAGTAACATGCTGGCTAGAGACAGTGGAGTTATTGTATTTAATTTCTGATGCATGGTGATCAAATCAGGTCAAGAGATAGATGTATATCTCCACATGTGAGCCATGTACTAATAAGTGCTAAAGGGTGCTCAAACACTGGAATAGGTTTCACAGAGAACTTGTGGGGTTTCCATCTGTGGAGATATTTAAAAATTGACTGGACACAGCCCTGAGCAACTTCCCCGTGCTGATCTTGGTTTGGACAGGATGGTCGGATATGACGATCTCTGTAACTCCTTCTGACATCATCCAGTCAGTGATTTCATGCTAAGGTGCAAAAAGGTCCTGAAGGGGGTCCTTCTTCTGGTACAGGCACTGTGGGACATGGTCCTCCCAGTAACTTCCTGAAAATCTTTTGATGTGGGGAGCTTGGATGTGCTGCAGAGTTGTGTCTCTGCAACCTGTAGGCTGGCCTAGGAAGGAAGCTGTACTTCAGAGATGCCTTTGGGCTGTCTGCTAACAGCCATGGCTTCCCTCATATCTGTACTGCAGGTGCTGTGCTCTCTGGAGGGTTAGCACATTGTCTTATCCTGTGTGGATTTTTTGTAATTTTTTGTTTCGTTAGTAACTCTATGTATGGATAAGAGCAGCAGCTGCTTTTTGGGAGACTTGGGTTACTTCCTTTAACTAAAATAACACAGCATAGAACTCACCAGAACAGGGAGGAGCCACCCTGTTTCTTATGAGGGTTGTGGCTGCCAGGTCTGCATAGCTCCCACCACTGTCTTGGAGCAGTGGTGTGTTTCTTTTCTTTCCTAGTGTGCCTTGGTATTTCTTTTTTTCTTTTTTTTTTTTTTTTTTTTTTTTTTTTTTTTTTTTTTTTGACAGAGATAAATGTTTTCTTTATATCTGAATAATAAGTAAGTAAAATCAATATGCAGGTTGAATTGGAAATTCTGACTCAAGTTCAGGCACACTGAAAATTCAGTTTGAAAGTTTGTGTCAGTTTTGACTCACAAGGGTTGTAGTGGCATTTATTAATTATTCTTTCCCTCTTCACATTGTTTCGTTCTTTGGACTTCTCCTTCCTTCTAGACTGATTTAGCATAAGTAGAATTGAGAGCCAACTCAACCATGCACTGAAGATGCAGTTGGAAATTAGAAATGAGCAGAAAGGCCAGCCTGAAGGTCTGAATTTTGAGGCTTCTCTAAGTAAAAGAGTAGCCTTTTTCTCCAAGACCTCATCAACTAACTAGACTTGGAGCTGAGGCTTGAAGAAAAATTGTGACTTATATGGGCTCACCATGTAATTGCAAGACTTGGCAGTATTTTCATGATCTGAGAATGTATCCAGAATATACCTGGTTTCTGTCTCCTTTCATTGCAAATTGTTGAAGCAGGTGCTGTATGTCATTACTGATCAGTGCAGAATGTAGTGAAGGGGACTTTGGCCTTCCTAGGAGCCCCTAGGCACTGAGATCATACTTTGTAATGAATAACAGCATATGGACATGGGTTGATCTCGGACAGGGTCTGATTGCACTCTCTCCCTGTCTAATGTCTGAAGGGTTTTCATATGAAATCAGTGAACTGCACTTATGTGTATTAGTGGAGTGTCTGGAGCCCACTACAAAAGTGGTCATAGACTTAGCAGGTGCAAATGTACATATTTGATGTCGACCTCTGCCTTCTTAGAGTGCTTTTTGGAGTAACTTCCTAGTATATTTTTGCCTGTAAAGCCTCTAATTCTTCCATGAAGAGCAAAGCAAATGTTATTTCACAAGCATCTCTCTTGATAGAGAGATCATGATAGAGATATAAATCTGTAGTAATAATATCAATAATTATTATTATTATTGTGTAATCTCCTGTTCAGGATTCTGACTGCACAGGCAGTTACTGTGCATTTTGACAGCCTTGTGGCCGGTAAGAAAGCATTAAAAATGATGCAAGCATTTAGCATTTGTGAACTTAACTCTATAAACTTGATGGAGTGAAGAGAATCTTTTTGTTCTGTGCTGAGCTGAGAAATACTCTGGCACTCTGGACACCTGCCATCTTCCCCCTACTGCCTGTTTTATGTCCTGCTGTGAATCTGCAGTATCTTCTGCAGTGGCAGCAGCTGGCAGGGCTCTGGTGCCTTTACCCCCCTGACAGCTTTCTGTATTTGTACATCACCTTGTGCTACAAGGCCTAAGTTCCTGTGCAGGGCTCCTTAGGGCTCCTGCAGTGAGCATGATAAATAATGACAATAAAATATGTCAACAATGAACAACATGACCCTGTAAATCATTTACAGCTAGAGCAAGTGTTTCCTCTTTGGAAAATAGTCACCCTTATGTCTGTATTATTCTTTCATCTCTTTATTGTCTTTCCCAAGCTAACATTGGGCAACAGCCATACAAATCCATAGGGTAAATATACCAGAGCACATCCACAGCTGAGTTGGGGTGTTGGTAGATGTCATTGTGCAGTCCCCTTGTCCCTAGGACACCCTCCTGTAACACTATACTGAATGTATGATTCCTGTAGTCACTCAGTGATCACTCAGGCATATTTCTGAGAACGAGATCTGAGCCAAGAGCAGAAATCTAATTCAGGATCTCAGACGATCTTTCTTTCTTCTAACTGGTGGCCTTGGGCTCAGAGTGACTGACTCACACAAGGAAATGAGTGTGACCTGTACGTTGCTACTGCTGTGTGTGCACGTAAGGGCAATTGAGTTGGTTGATATCTGATGAAATCACTGATGACTTTTTGGTGACCTCTGATGGAAAGGTCATGTTTGATACCAGGAGATTTTTTTCTGCACAGTGGTCTGTCATAAACAACAGCATCTCATTTCCACATGCTGGCTCTGCAGGAAACAGCAGCAGTTCAGCATTTGCAAACTTTCCTGTATAGAACTTAGGGTCCGATCATTTAGTCAGCTTAAATCAGTGTAGCTCCCTGGGAATCAAGGGAGTTGTACTTGTCTCCCCAAGCTGGTTCTTAAACAGGATGTACTGAATACTGTGGGGTGCCCAGGTTTCCTATCCCATCCCCTGAATGGGTGTACTACTTACACTAACTTTTGAGCAGCAGAATATTCTTAGTAGTAGAGAATGTACAACTAATAATCAAATTTTTATTTTCAAGGCTTGAAAATGCTGGTCAGAGAACAACACACACGATCTTTTGTAGGCCCCTGGAAATAGCATGTATCTGATTTGTCTGCAATTGATAGCAAGTGAAGAGAGAAGTGGATCTCATACTATCTGGCTCATATACAACAACTGATGTTTAGGAATAAAGTCAGGGAGTAGTCAGAGAGACAAATTAGGGGAAGACTGAAATCTCTCCCTGCTGGTTGCCCTGAAGGCAACTTGAAGGCAACTTGAAGGCAACTTGAAGGCTGTGGATCACACAATGTAGAAAACAGGTGATGTTTAGGAAGGTCAGCCTCTTGAGCTTTGGGGCTGACAAGGAGGTGGGGAGCCAGACAGACCACACATAACTTGCAGCTGTGGCCACAATTTTATCTTTCTTCATCAGTGAGCAGTCTTGCCCCCTGTCTTTGCTTGTCATAGAGCTGGTCTACCTTTCACTTGGAAATTTTGTGCTGACAGTGTGTGTGTATAAATATGTATCTCTTTTATTGGAGACGCCCTACCAGCATTGTTTTCCGCTGATCTCATTGGAGCCTAATCCCCACTCTCCCTCTGCTCTGCTGTCAGCCAGGATCCAGTTCTCCATACTGCTTTGTAGTACGTGATTACTGAGTTGGAGCTATTTGTCATATCTCGGGCCGCTCTCTGGTCCTCACTGAGGCTTCTGTCTGCATACGCTAAAGATAGGGGAGAGATCAGGAAGAGTGCTGACATCTTGATGATGACAAGGGATGAGCCTAAGGTAGAGGGAAAGGATTAGGCTTAGCTGGTTTCACAGCTTCTGTGGTCATTGGGGTCAACAGAAGGTTTGCTTAATTTCCTTATGTGTTTTGAGCTGCATCATTATATATTATAATATATATTCTAACTATATAGAAGCTAATCGAAGTAGCATAAGCTACTTCAGCTAAGAACTGGAAGTCACCTCATGCTGCTCCTCTGCACAACACTGCTGCCATTGTATATTCTTCTACTTGTCTGCACCTTCCCTTGCTGCCTAGGACAGATTGGTAGTACCGAATGTGTCTCCCTTTCCTACATGGAAACTGTGTAGAGATGAGCAATCACAAACCTGCAGTGGTGAAATGAAGTGGTGCCTTGAAGAGTCAGTGAATGGCTCTGGAAGACCCCTTTTGCATCCTGCACTAACAAATTAAGCTCCTAGTGCCTTCAAAGTAAGATTGATAACTCCTCTGACATTTCATATTCAATATTCTGAATATTGAGAGGTGTGGGTTTCCCTTGAGATACCATTCTTTCTGCTTCTCTCCCCCTTTATCTCCAGAGAGCCTGCTGGGAGACTGAGGGGGTAGAGAGGGGGGAAGACATATAAAAGACTTGGGGTGGGGAAAAGGAGAAAAATGACATAGAGGAGCACTTTCCTTTTTTGACTTCATCAGCAGTGTCTCTCATTTCAGAGTGTGGCAAATGGAATTGTACTGCTCAGCCACGATGAATGATCCTGTTTCCTTACCCACTGCCGCCTCAGCAGGGTCATTGAAATAGGCTTCAAAACTAAAATAAAAATGTTCCTGTTTTTATGGACACTAGAATCTGTGATCTGTTTCAGTTGAGAACTTTAGAGTGTACAGAGTTGGGAGGAGATGAGAGATAGAGAAATAAAGAGAGGTCAACAATCTGAAGCTTACTTTTTGTTTTTAGTTTGCCATGAGTGGGCAGTCCAGTTATTTGTTTATCCAGGTACCCAGGGGTTTCTTAAAGAATGAGAAACAGAAACAAAATAGTTTGATTGCAATTCTTCCATCCCTACTCCTTCCTATTATTTGAGATTGTGAAACAAAAAAGTAGAGGCACCTGGAGCAATTGTGGATACTCAGAAACGTAGTTCTGGACGTATCTTTTCAGGTGGGATTTGTCCTAGTTCAGTTCACTCTAAAGAGGTTGGCCCAGATTGGTTTTCTGATCCAGCTTGTTAGGTGCTGAATGGAAGATCTTAGATGCAGCTTTGTAATACTGTTTTCTGTCTTATTATGCCTGGAAAGGAAATAGTCTGCAGTTCCTGCTGTAGGCTGTTAATGTCTCAACTGATGTCACCCTTTGTGACCTCTGTGTCCCATCAAATCCTCTTCAGCCAGAACACAGATGAAAAAGCTTTGTGTTACCTTGCTCTGTCTCATCTGCTTCCTCAGCCAGTCAGATGAGGTGGTCTAAATTCCAACTAGTCAAGCTGGAACAGGTGGACAGGTGTTAAATTTTTTTTTATTTCCCAAAGGAAATGTGTGTAGCAGTGAAATTTTAGTCTGGCTGTGGCAGTATTTTGGTCCATGTTTCGCCAGTGGATTCACAGTATCTTACTAACGGACCCTGCACAATTGAAGTCTACAATGGGCTTGTCTCCAGGTTTCTGCCTGTCCTCCATTATCCCCTACTCAGGCGCATATGCTGGCGGTCCAGAGGGCAAACCTGTGGGCAGGGAAACAGGCAGCCATGGCAGTGACATCCTGGGACAAGAAGTGCTTTGTTGGCAGCTTGGCTTTCCTGGTGAGAGTGTCCAGTG
Organism: Sitta carolinensis; assembly: GCA_032173965.1. NCBI lineage: Eukaryota > Metazoa > Chordata > Aves > Passeriformes > Sittidae > Sitta > Sitta carolinensis. The sequence goes on from CM063287.1 coordinate 16,393,954, forward strand.
CCACAGCTGAAAAGCTGCATGGTGCAGTGTCCCCTATGCTGCTGAGAGATGTTCCACAGATGTGGTACAACTGGCTTGCCTTGCAGTAGCTTGGGGGTGGCAAATTCCCAATACCATAAAAAAAAATGTGTTGTCCAGTGAAGGAGGGTGGATTGCAACCTCTTGTGAAGAAAAAACTCTCTCTGCAGGCTATAGCCCAGGGCAGACATTCTTTGCTCTCTCACAGTAATTCACCGTCTCTCAAGGGACCCATTGAGCTTATTTAACAAAGGTCAGCTAAATTTTCTAGTATCCTGCTGTGAAAGCAGGATTAGCAGAAATCTTATTTATCCTTGGTATCCAGCTACTTGACTGTTTCACTTCAAACTGCCATGCTAGCACAGTCTGAATTTGGTGTAGTTGTGGTGGATAAAATCTTAAAGCACCCATTCCATGCTGACTTGCAAGATATTGCAGCTGTACCAGGAGGGCTTGATTTGCTTCCTCACTTTCCCTGCCCGAATTTTCCATGGCTAAGACTTCCTAGGTTTTGAGTCACTCAGGCTTTTCATCAGTTTGTGCAATTATAGGTGGTTTGGGCCAATTCTGACCTTAGAGGACTTGCTTTCAGATTCATTAGAAGCATTTGTGGCTCACTGTGTGTGCTTTCTGCTTGAGGGATATTCCATGAATTGAGTTTGTCTGTTCTATTTTCATTGCTGCTCTTCATGGCCTGGTGGCCCCATCTCAGCTGGGGTTTGTGCTGGTGGGTGCTGTGTAGCGCACAATGGGAGGCAACAGGGGCTCTGAAGGCTGTTTAGTCTAAAAGGACATGGCTGCCAGGTTTGCAAGGAGGGTTCTGGTTTTCTCAAGTGGTGGCCTGTTACAGCCTCTTCCTGCTTGCTCCTATGAGATGTCTAATTTGCCTCTCCCTTTCTCTTTCTTTTGTTGAGCTATTGAATCTGTGTACCCCACTTCTGGGATTCCCTTTACCATGCCAGCAACAGCAGATGTTTCTAGTTTGTGGTGAGTAACATCCACCCCTTGTCCCTCCTGCACCAGATTTCAGCATTGCCCCTGTTAGCAGTTGCTGGAGCGTTCAGCCAGTCTGCAGCACCACACACCACCTGTCTCACCAGCCAGATTATGGCAGCTTCTCTGGCTAGCTGAGGGGAAACTAACACCGAAAACCTGTGGAGTTTTTGCAATTCCCCCAGGACATGGTGAGGGAGCTTGCAGCAGACCTAAACTCCAGTTCTTCCAGGCAGCACCAGTGTCTCAAGGGTCACCCTTCCCCTCACAGCAATGGGTTCAACCTCTGACTGATGATGCCTAAATGGTTTGTGAAGCAGACAGAGAAAGGGGAGAGGACTGTGGGTCAAGCAAGGCAAAGAAAAGGGTGACAACAGTGAGAGCTGAAAGTCTCCCAGCCCTTCGCAGCTGAGGCTGGAACAACTCTGTCTTTCCCAGATCTCTACCTGCAGCCCCTGAGTGAGTAGCAGTAGCTGTCGTTCTGCTGATATGAATTAAAAGCTGCATGGCAAATGGTGTTTTCTAGATGCTGTAATTATCTCTTGAGGAGGAAACACGTAGCCTTTGGTACAGCTCTGATCAGCTGTTTTGGACAGGAAGGGAAATTGCAGCTTCACATATTTTGTTTCCTTTTGTTCATGTGCCTTGATACTCAGAGCAAGTGAGGCTGGGCACTATAAAAGGTTGATCCTGGCACAGAAAAGAGCTAGATGGGGAGTCCAACTCCTGCCTTTGGGGAGAATCCAAACACTGATTGCTTCCTAAGTTAGATTTCAGTCTTCTCTTCAACTTTGGGACCAATTCCTGCTTTAAATAGACACTGATGATGTTTCTATAAGAGAGGAAGGACTAAAGCTTTTATTCTGAATTTCTGCCTGTGTCAGGAGTTAAAGAGAAATCAATCTGTGTGTCTTGGACTCATGGACTCAGTGTCATCTAGGCCATGAAATACTGTGCCAGGTTCTGAGCCAGATGTGCTTTGTCTTTTAAGGGCTTCATGAAGGATAACACCCTGCTGGTGATATCACCCTTTCTCATGTCCTGCTGGTATGTCACGAGTGGTACCTGGGCTAAATGTAAAATCCTGACTTGTGACTTTCAGTAATCAGGTATGTTCTGTGCATTTTTGCTCTTGTCACCCATCCTATTTCTCCTCCAGTGCTCTCCTTCCTCCCTCTGTATAGGTGACTTTTATCATGTAAGGTCTTATTTTCAAGCCAGACTCTTGCAAGGGTGTGTATTTTCTGAAGGTGCAGGTTGTATGACGATAAGATAGTCTGGTTCATTAATGGTGGAACTTAGTCCTGTGCAATAAATACTGTTGTTTCTTGGCCTTTGGCCTATCAGGGAAACGGCTTCTTATCATCTCACATACCTCCTTCAAAAGATCACCTGTTCTGAAAAACCTATCTTTCAGTGGGAGAGGGAAATGGGGAAAATGCAGCTCTGAAGATACAACATAGATTCCACTATCTATAACTCTCATTGATCTAATTTTGGCCAGGAGGGTGGGTGTTGTCTGAAAAGGTAGGCATCATACTGTGCAATTGCCTCTCCCTAGACATTTAGCCAGGATGACTTTTGGTTAGTGGAGGACATCAGAGCTTCAGGATGGGCAGGAACTAACTGGTTACAGAGTCCAGTCTCCTTAGTGACAGAATCAGTCTGTTAGTCAGATGTACAGTTCAGAAGGGGCTGCAGAAATCTCAGTCTTTATGCCTTGACTTCTCACAGACCCCTAATACTCTGTGAAGCCTACTGTGCATCAGGCTTGAAGCCACAGTGATGAGAGAAGGAAGAGTCCAAGACAGAGCCATGCATCTAGTGGGTAAAAACACACTGATGGTTCCGGGCCACGCTTAACTCTGCAAAATAAAATTAATGAAAGTCTTCCCTCAGCCTCAGCAAAGGTGACCTAAAAACTATAAATATTATGTGGATATAAATCATCGCCAGCCTCATCTTCTCTACTGATGTTCCTTACCTGTTCCAAGCCTCCCTGCCAGTGTGGGCAACCAGCAAGCTGCAGGTGCTGTGGGGGCTTTAAAGTAAGAGAGGTTTAATCTACCCTTGTCTATGTAGTCTTTCCTCTGGGATGAATTAGTCTCTTTCTTGGCTTGAGTTGGAATGCCTCCTGTGGCCCTTGTACTGTCTTCATCTGTCCAGCTGCAGACAAAAGAAAGGAGACACACAGCACAAGGAAAGAGAAGTAGCCAAAAGAAAAAAACAAAAGTGAGAACACAAGGCAGACGAAATTATCTTCTCTTTTTTTCCCCCCTTTCCCTTTTCTTATTCTTCCTATGCTCTGCCTGTTCCTGTCAGAGCTGCTGGAAATTGTTACAGACAGATCGAGTGTCTTCCAGTTTCTGTGTCAGGGAGTTTTGCCGATTCTATGAACCATGCAAAAGAGGGGTCAGGCAAGAGAAGGAGAGAGCAAGAGAATGACCAATTCAGCAGAGCTCTGGCTTTATCACTGATCTGGTCAGGTTCACTGGGTTTTAACTCCATGAGCCAGTCAGGCTTAGAAACTCACACCTTTGTTATCACCTTTCAAGAGGAGGGAGCAGGGTGGTGTGAATTCTCTGGGGTCATCAAGAAAGGCAGGCCAGAGATCATCTCCTGTAGCAGAAGCTGCCTTGCCCTCACCCTCCACAGCATGCCAGACACTTGGATGCTCTCTGTCAAGATTTACCGCTATTTATTACTTCACAGATCAGAGTGGGGACAAAGGCAGGTGGGAGGAGGTTTTGGACCCTGCTTGGCCTTACTGTCATAGCTTAGGGCAGGGAGGACCATAAACAGATCCAAAGTTGCTAGCACCAGGTATGATTGCTGTTTGGGTACAGGTCAGAACAGAGCTCTCAGATCATGGGTCTGCTTTTGGTTCTGCCATGTGTTCTCATAGTGGGAATACAGGCTGTACCTGTTCAGATCTAAAAGGACAAACCACCTTCTGACTATCCCTCTAAATGCCTTGTGTGTGGGCTGCATTCAGCTTGTCTTGGTCTGCTAGGCTATGAGCTCCTGTGCCTGGTGCTCTTAGGTACCTTATGCCCAAAAAGATGTGATGCAGGCTATGCATTTCCCAGGAGTGACCTTGGAGTCTTGTACCTGACTCTGTGAACATATCCAAGGATTTTAATCCTCACCGTTGCTTTACCTGCATTGAAGGTTATATTGGACCTGACAATATTGTCAGTCATACTACAGGTGGCAACTGAAAGGTGAATGACAGTCACTGGGAGGATCAGGCTAAAAAGACATGACAGTCTGGTGTAAGAAACTGGGAAAATATAATTGAAAACTTTGCCAAATCCTTTTCTGGGAACAAAAATCAGAAACATGAAGCTATACAGCAGTGAGATGCCTTGGAAATTTTTTTCTGCTAGAAGCTGGAACCTGGTAGCTATGACAAATGGAGTGTCTTGTGGGGAATATATTGCTGCAATGGAAAGTCACTTTTCTGGATGCTTAGGTCTGACTGAGCTTGAGTGGATGTTTTGGAGGTCTTAACTAAATTCACTTAATCTGCTGGTCTAGATTAGTTCATTAAATCTGTGTATCTTCCTTCTTCTCACTGCTAAAGTTACATGTTACTGGTAGCATCGGTGTTGGATGTGCAGACCCTGAAGAGACCTCTGCCTGCAGAAGTAGATTCTGAAGTGGTTTTTCATGCAGAGTGGAGGTACAGAAACTGAAATAGCACTGTTCAGTGGAAGACAGCAGCTGTAAGCCAATGGGCTTTTGGGATTTTGTTCTTTTCCTGGTTGACCGGGACTACTAAGCTGTTTGAGTGCCTCTATTTCCCTTTCCAGGAAGGGTCTGCAGTGACTCCCCTGCTCCAGAAAGGCTGAAAGAGATGTTCTCCTGCTGTGGCCAAGTTGGGCTATCATCTCAGGAAGGATGTCCACAAGGGGCCCTTCAAAGCACGTACTGAAGGCCTGGGATCCCCCCAGCACTGCAGTGCTCTGCATAACTATTTAGCTGTCCGAGCAGGCAGGCAGAACAAGCAGCAGTGCCAGCTCTGGAGACAGTGAGGTTAGGGAATGATGAGCACATTTTCATGGTGGCTTTGGCAAGAACAGTGCTGAATGTGTAGATTCCAGAGGACATGTACAAATAGCAGTGGGGCTGGTGCTCCTCTGCAGGCCAGTGGGAACTGGCTTTCCTGCTGGTCACTGGCCTGTGGTATTCCATCACCTTTCAGAGAGTGCAAGATGTTGGCTGGGTGTAAGTCAGTAAAAAACAAAACCCATGTTGCTTCAGCAAGAGGTTTCTAGAATTTGGAAAGTGGAGGGAGACTGAGAGTAATGTCAGCTGACCTTGCTTTCAGCACCCACAGAAGGCACAGAGGGATGTCGGGCATCTCTGTGTGTGTGTGCACTGGAGCTTTATGGGCTGCTGCTGCTTCCTGTGGTGGTATAGAGGCCTTGGGCACATGGTAGGCTTTGTACAAAGCTTTCCCTTTGTACAAAGACCTAACGGTCTGAGGTGGCATGGGATAGCTAATACAGGTGTCATTGAATGAGTAGGAGAATATTGAGTTTATGCCTCCTGGGCTCTAAATAGTTAATTGACAAAACTGAGCAACTAGAGATCACCTCTGGCAAAGGGTATCTCTGGGTCTCTCAGCTTCCTCCCTTAGGGCAGCACAATATCTGTAAAGGGTATGGGAATCAAGGGAGTGATGCTGGTGGTGCTCATAAAAGGTTGAAATGGATCGGAGCTGCACTGCAGAGGGGAAGTGATAATCTGATAGCTGGTGTTTTTACTTTCCCTGAGTAACTTTGTTTTATGGCTTCTGACACAGTGGCAAAAATGCAGGAATATGCTGGGTGCTGGTAGATAGGGATTTTTTGAAATGTTGTTGCTGAGGCAGATTATAGTTTCAGTTTAGGGTGGGATGTTGTTGCTGTAGTTACTATACAGCTGAACAGCAGCCTGGATCCTGTACTGCAGAGCTCTTGAGCAGAAAAGTGGGGGGAAAAAAGATACAGCAGAGTGGGTGTGATTTGGTCCAAGTCAGTAATAGAGTTTGGAAACAGTCCCAGACCTCCTGACTCTAAGCTTCTCTTTTTTCTTCATGGTCATCTCTCTTGGTGATTCGTCACTCAGCTGTGGCTGGTTGAGAGTATCCTGTACCGGGATCCCCACTGAGGTACTGTAGCTCTGAGTGTTCTTAGGTTGTGTCATCTAAACTGCAGTTAACTGCATTATGTGTGAGGGATGGCCTAAAATACCAGCAAGAAGTATAATAGTGATGGGCTGTCTGCCCATCTGAACCTTTTTTCTCCAGTTCTGTTTCTTTTGCCTTTACATTCCTTAAACTATGCCAGAAGGTGACTGACTAATATTTCTTGCTAAAAGAAAGTCTGTAGGGTTTTTGGAAGAGGTCTTAGTCTTGTCTCTGGCATTGCCTTGCCTGGCCATTGACAGCAGGAGAAAAGAGCTGGGTTCACTACTTGGAAGGGAAAGAAGCAAGTGTTTGAGTAGATTGTTAAATCCTCAGGGGATTTGTGACCCAGGCTTAGAGAAATTTCAGGCAGTTCATTCCCCTTCCTGTAGTGATGTCATTCTTGCTGTGTACTGTTTTCTGATGGCTTCTGTGGTGCACTGCTGATTCCCAGCTGTACTGCAGAGTTTCAGAGGTGTCCAATATTTTGGCTACAGAATATGTAGAAACTGAGGAGACAGCTCTTGAATTTTGGTAGTTGTGGGCAGCACCAAAGGTAATTTGATATGCAGAGGGTCCTTTAATTCTGGTGTTTGTTTCAGGACAAGTTGCATTGTATCTTTGTATCTGCACTGTGAGAAGAGCTCAAAGTGAAAGCCGAGGTTTTAGTTTATTCACTTGTCTCCAGTGCTCTTCATGATGACTGCATATGAGATGCGGTAACTCTGCAAGGAAGAAGAGACTGTGTCAGCAAACATCCCAAACCAGATAAACCTTAAGCAGCTGAGATTCAGTGCAAATCATATGGATGCCAGTTCAATTCCGTTGTGATCAGCTTTGTATTTTACATGCTTTCTTCCCATGCGCTGATGCTGTTTTCACAGGATTTCCCAAAAATTTCTGAAATCAGCTGGACTTGATTTTAGAAATGCAGGCTTTGGGTTTCAGAAGATACTGGTGAGGAATACAGGGACGAAGGAGACAAGCAGCCTTTGATGGGAGTCACCCAAGTATGGGTACTGAAGATGGCTCTCAAGGGTGGTGTCTTCTGAGTGCGAGATCAAGAGCAACAGTGACATTATAGGTGGAAAAGGTGCATGTGGATGGCCTGGAGCACCTACAGTCTGAACCAGCTCTTAAAGGTCTGGAAGGAGTGTCTGCAGACAGTTATGAAGAGGAGAAGGAGAGACCTATGGTCTGTACTTGTAAGCTGAGGGAACTTCTATTCTAAGGGCATTACAATTAGCAGAGGGGGTGTTTGTCCAGAAAGGTGTGTGTGAGAGGAGAGGGGGAGTCAGGGAGGGGAGAGAGCTGGCGGTGATGGGTAGGAAGGGAGGGTGCCCTGACCTCTCCTCATAGCCCTGACTGTGTCCCCATCTGAAGGTCTGGCATATCCACTCTCACTACTTAATGATAGTGACATTACCCATCCGCCCAGCATCGCGGGGCTTTTGTCTTCATTCAGGCAGAAATGAAGTTCTCCTGGGCGCACTTATCAATCACTGCAAAGCTCCAGCTGTTCCGGAGCCTTTGGATCGACTTCAACAGCCGTGCTTACAAATTGTCTCTGAATAGCACCGAGCTGAGACCCCCTTTTTTGTCATTGTCTTCCGACAAATGTTTTTTTTCAGCAGCCTTTCGCAGACGTTGCCGGCTGCCTTCTGCCGCGGTGATTGAAAACAGGCCTGTTTTGCATTCTCCTGCCGGAGTCCTGGGTTCAGGGAGCTGTCCCTGAGTGCCACTCCAGCGAGTGCTGTGCCAAAGACAATTACATGCATAGTTTTGCTGATTGCATTAAAATCATTAGAATGAAAGATTCTGAAATCGTACATTAAGGGGGGAAATTAGAAAAAGCTTCAGAGACAGACAGCAACGTCCCCAAAGTGAGGGCAATACAATTAGCTCAAATTGTGTTACATACACACAGACTAGGAGTAGCTCCTGTAACAAATGACCTTATTATTGCTGCTCCCCTCTCCCTCCATTCCTTTTTCTCTCCTTCACTATCTTCTCATTCCATTTTCCTTTTTCTCTCCTCTGAAACTTCTTTGGCCAGGACCACTGCTCTTCTTAATCTTCTGTTCACCTTTCTCCCTTTCTTTTGTCTTGAAGAGTGTCTGGGAAAAGGCAGTTGTGGGATTCCGGGAATGTAATACTTGGCTTTCAGAGCTGCTTTGCAGGCCATTTAAGAGGAAGTGAGCAAGTGCAAACTCCAGAAGTTAATTTTCAGCTGAGCAAGAAACTTTGCTCTCCTGGGGAACAAGGAAGTACATGACTCCAAAAGCTTTGTATGTGCACCAGCCATCAAGAAGATCAAAGAATTCATCTGTCTAGCTATACTACATATTCAATGCCAAGGAGACTAGTAACTATGCCTGAGGTGGGAAATGTTCCTGCATACCACAAGTACCAGTGTGGCAGGAGGTGCAGAAAGGTTAATTCTTGAGGGGAGCATGATACTTATCCAGTAGGAACTCTGAGTTGTTGAAAAAAATTACATTATGCCAGGGCTCATGGGCCATCACTGTTATCATCCTGTAGATATGCAAACAGAGAGAAGTTAACTAAGAGTGCCATACCTGTATCAGTCAGTGACTGAAATCCATCCTCCTCAGCTGGTAGTCAATGTCTTAACTGGAAAAGCAGTTATGTGTCACTGTGCACTGTGATACTGTACAGCTTCTTTGCTGGGACTTGGGGTAGTTATGGTATAGGCTGTTTCCAGTGTACCAGCTTGCAGCAACCTGTGTCAGCTATGCCTGTGCATCAGCTTGCCCTGCTTTGTTGCTGGTACTTTCACTCACACATGATCTGTGTCCTGCTATAACATTACTCACTGTAGACCTCATCTTTGCATCCACTTGCTGCTTCCAAAGAGCCTGGACATATTATGTAGGTTCTGTTGAAATGCACATTGAAGCATGGAGCACAATGGCATACATGTGGCAGTGAAGCAGAACCACTGGTACAGGCTTTACCTGTGCTTCACTGTTTTCACTTCTCAGTGGCATCCAGGGCTGTATTCAGCTGGCCTAAATTCTGCCCACATTTCTGTGCCAGGCTTTTGTCAACTGACTTTGGGTCTTTGGAGGAGCTGATATCAGTAGGCACCTCTGCACTAAGGGATTTGAAGACATCTATGCAATGTTCTGGGTATTTATTATCTTTGGGGTGGATTTTCCTACTAACCCTGTGTACTGACTTTAGGCTCCAGTTCTGCTTTCTGGGCTGTAGGGTACTGTCTTTCCTCTCAGTTTACATGCTAACCCAGGATCTTGCTCCTGACAGGAACTGCTGGAGCAGCCTTAGGGAAAAACTGTAACAAAGGGGAAAGCAGTGCTAATACTGGTGTACTTGGATCCTTGGAGCAATCTGTGTCTTGGGGATATCTGAACCCAAGATGGTGCCTTTGTATTATCAATGTATTAATAATTCAAAGCATTCAGAGCACTGCACATTGACAAGGTGTGGTACAAATGTAATGTAAGAAGATATGTCTATTTCTCTTAAGAGATTATGATCCCAGATTAGACATGATGAAGAGGGAAATAGGTTGTCTACTTATGTAAAAGTTTATGGGGAGCAGGAAGCAGAGTAGGTTGGTGAGACAGGGACTGCAGTAAGTATAAAAAACAATAATAAGGGGACAATGAAATAAGAGTGGGAAAAGATAGAAGGAAGCAGACGATGTATCAGGAGAGTGAAGTTGGTGTAAGATTTAAGTTGCTTTATTAATGTGAATCAAAAGTGTGGATGGACTATGTGGGACAAGTGGAGCAGTCCAAGAGATGAGAGGGGGGATGTGAAAAAGAGAATGGATTTGTTATGGTAGGGCAGCTGAAACTGGAGACCAGTGTGACAGAGGTGGAGAAATCAGGCAGCAAAGGAATGGAAGCTAAAATGACCCATTATGGACAGAGGAAATGAAGTGCTGAGTTTAGTGGCTTTAAGGAAGAGAGGGGTGTATATGGTAGATAAGGAGAATGGAATTGGAAAGACAAGCAGAGATACAGGCTTGAGCAGTAAGAAGAGAGTAAAATGAGGAAAGTGGGACAGATGGGGGTGAGGAGAGGAAAGGATTCTGGCTTGCTCCAAAGTCTGAAGGGAATATGAAGATGCTAAGTAGAGGAACAAAGTTAACTGTAGCCCAAAGATGACCTTAAAAATGATGCTAGAAAAGTGCAAGTCTTCAAGGACATATCAGCAGTTGAGACTACTCTCAGCAGGACAAACCTTACTGGAAAGAGCTGTCCTTTACAGGGATTTCCCCTGCTTTTTTTTCAACTTAACTCACAGAAGGAACAACAAAGAGTCAGTGTGATTTGTCTCAGTTACCCCTACTCCCTTTGAAGCACCATCCTCCTTACCTCCTTTTGTGGCCAGTTTTCCACTTTCTTCCTTGCAACTGTTAGGCTGTAAGGGATGTTGTCAAACTTTGGCATTGCAAATGCCAGCAGACCGCTTTTCCTCTTGGAGGTGAAGACTAACCTTGGCTTTCTCAGAGCATGGCAGGAGACACTTGTTCACACCAGACTCTCCCTGCTGCAAACAGTCTGTGTATATGCCATGTCTAAAAATGGGCAAGTTGTTTTCAACCTCTGAGGGAAGCAGCAGGAATGTCAAGTCATAAGGTATTTAAGACACAGATACTAGCTTCCAAGATAAATTAATATTCAGCAAATGATGCAAAGCAAAAATTAAAACAGTGCCATCTGAAAATGCTCTTTGACTCTTCTCCACTGTCTAGCCTATGTCATCTTCGTACACTTATCACAGTGTGCCCTCCAAATTCAGAGGTCCTATCTTGCTCTCATCTGGTACAGACATATGTACCTTTGTGTAAGATACCTTCTTTCCAGAAACACGAGGGAAGATCTGAAAAGTTCACTCTCTCAGGGCAAAGTTAGCCTGTCTGCACACCTGTCCATTCTGCCAGAAGTCCCACTTTTACTATGGCTTGGGAGGGTGGCTGACTCCTTGTTTGCTTAGAAATGAGGTACAAGTATGGCAGGGCATGGACTGGAGTGCACTGGGGCCAAAAGGGCCTGACTTGATCAGCTTCAACAGGCTTTGGATCAGGCCTTTTAGTGACTGTTTGCATGAGGGCTGATGTGAGTAGGCTGAGAAGGGATGTGGTCTATGGCAGGATCACTGCAGAGAAAGGATGGTGCTTTACTGGGGGTGGAAAATGGAATTGTCACTGTGGAATGAATGAATTGTACAGTTTCTCTTTTGTAACCCAGGGAATAATTAAGATAGATGGGTAGATGAATTAGCTGTCCTGCAAGGTCAAAAGTGGATTGCCTTATTACTCTATTATTTCACTGTTGTGGAACTATCACCACTAACGCCTTTTTCATGATATTTTGTACATCACATCAAAAAAAAAAAAAAAAAAAAAAAAAGGGGAAAAAAGAAAAAAGGGGGGAGATACAAATTGATCGTTTGCCGGTGAAATCAGTCTTCGTCATCGCCAGCAGTGCTTGGATTAATGGGATTGAAGGCTGCTGGAGGTTCAGCCAGAGAGACGGGCGGAAAAACAAGAGAAATTGGTTTGCACCCCTGGGAATGGAATTGATGTGACTTGCACAGAGCTGCTGCAGTAGTGGTGGCTGCTATGCTGTGATGCTGTTTTTTAGAAAAAACACAGAAGGGAGATGGGAGAACAAAATGAATCCCTAGCTGGAATACTGGGTCATTACAAACATGGATGATAATCTTCTAGCATGTTTGGGAGATCCAGAAGAGTGTGTTTGCTGGAAGCCTTTAGGAAACAGTAGAGTGAAAAACACAGCTGCTTTCTGGTGGCCTTCTGCTATTTCTGTGGGCCTTTCAAGATGAGGTTTGGGAAAAGCACTGGAAGCTGGACATTATTCTCATTACTGGAAAATACTCTAAAATCTACACAGCTGGCAAAAAAGATCTTCCAAATGGGTAAAGGCCATTATGTGGACATAATAGAAGTAGAGGACCCCAATGATAGACATGGTTGTAGAATGACAGAAATGATGGAACCAGGGACATGTTGATTTAGGTCATTGTGTCATTGGCCTGACAGTCACCAAAAGAAATATGGTGGAGGGGAAAACTTGTAGTTAGTCTTCCCATTTTCAGTGCCAAGAGGTGACACAGAGACACTTGTCTGCATCTGAATCTTTTTGCTTGAATTCTAGTAAGTAAGGATTTTGAGAGGTCTGAACTTGTGAAAGGGAGACAGCTAAGTTCTTCTTATGCTTGGCATTATGCTTATAGTTTGTCACATTTCCCTTGAGCGCCATGAGCAACAGCAGAGAGAACCCATGTCCACATGCAGTCAGTGTCAAGGGTCTTCCTTGTGGACAGGCACTCTCTGTGTTTGCCCAGTGCTAGCAGGTGGTGGTGCAGGGTAGATGCAGCATAAAACTCTGGAGTGCTGAAGTTCATGCTATGCTTGACTGCTCTTAAGCAGCAGCATGCATAGTGTTTATCTGATTAGCTTAACAGCAGTGCTATTAAAAATGGCTTTCCAAATGTGGAGCTGGATCTGAGGAAGATTAAATCAACAAAAATTTTTTTTGTTTGAGCTAGAGATCTGGCAGATTGTTTCCTCAGAAATATTTTCCTTTTATGCTGCTGCCTTTTGGTCAACACTGATGCCAGTTTTGAGGAAATCTATCTTTGAGATTGAAAGAGGAAAGCCCAGATTATTTCTGAAACATTTTGCATGTGGTTTAAGATCGAAGATACCGAACTCACAGCTGTGTCCCATCCATGGAGAGTCAAAACAAGACTGGATGTGATTTTCCAATTCATGGTTGGCTCTGACAGCATGTCCCATAAATAAGACTATCTACAATGTAATAGTGTGTAGGTAAAATTTCCACTTTGCTTTACCTTGCCTTGGTTCCTGGGCTACACTCTTGATTACACAAGATGATGTTTTACAATTGGCTATGAACTCTAGGCCATTTATATGTCTTTTACTCTTGGAGAACCCTCTTCTATTAATGTTAAAGGGTTTTTTCCAGGCTTGTAAATCCAGAATAGCACAAAAGTAGAATGATGATTTCTGATGTATAATATAGCTGTGAACTGTTTTCATCTCAAAAACACGTTAATTCTGAAGTCTAAAGTAGACAATTTTTATCTCAGACAACTAACAGGTGATGTCTGGACAAGTGGAAAGCCTGACCTCGCTATCCAAGATGCCACTTGACAAAGGAAGTATTTAAAACAAAATTCATAAAGAGGGGTATGCATCCCCAAAATTTTTTCAGCATCTTTTACTGTTTTCTTCTGTGCTTAATGCACTAATAGAAAAGACTAGAGGGGAACTGGGAAACTCCTTTTCCAGCACTGTGAACAGTACAGAAGCAAGACTTTGATGCAAAACATTACGGTGTTTGCATCAGGCAACTGGCTCTGATGATAGTCAGGGTGAGCTGAGCCTATTTACTAGTGGGAAGAACAGCTGCCTCACAGGGCCACTGCTGTTTTCTGCTCCCAGATCTGCACTGTGGATCTTGCCTTCTGCTTTCCTAATGAGAGGTCCTTGCATGTCTGAGGGTGCAGGTCTGGTTCTCAGAGCATGCTTTCTGAACTGTGAGCTTCTACGCTGGATAAAGAAATTCTTTAACCCTTGTGTGCTTTAGATTAGCCGCTTATTTTTGCCAGTAGGATTTCCCAGAACATCTATTACTCTTTGGTTTGGCCCAAGCTACCTTTTCTTTTCCTGCATTGCGCAAGACAAAGTGCTAAAGGACTTCTGAGCTACAGCTGTGGCTTGTAGCTGTAACTATAACTAACTCAAAAGTGAAACCAGCCAGGAAGATTTGCTGCATGACATGAGGCTGGGTCCTGGTTCAGAGATCTTGGTCCTTGTGTTCAGAAATAAGGAGAGATGTAAATGTGATGGATGATCACCTGACCATAGGCTTCGTTATGTACCACGGTGTTATGGACTGACATCTGCCAGGAAGGCACAATCATCAGGAAAGACTGTGCTCCAGCACTGCAGGTCTGTGGGACTGTGATGTGGGCTGGCCAAGCCACCACTATGAGCTTCTGCCATGCCCTTTACTGCAGGTACCTGCAGGGTAGGTTGGCCAGTTCTAGAGAATTCCCCACTGTCAACGTCCCTATCTCTGCTTTTTTTTCCACATACATAGCAAAATAAAGGAGTAATTGCAATTGCTGGTTTTACGCCTCTGCTGTATGATTCTTTCTTTTGCCTCTTACCACTGACTCTGCGACTGTCATCACTGGTAAATTGTGTTTGGGTGGAAAACTAAACTTTCAACCAAAAATGGTGATGCAGGGAAACTCAAGATGGTTTTCCCCTAACATTTAGAAGCTTATTGCTTTCATTTTTCCCATTACATTGATTATTTTGAAATTTAAATGCAGCTCTAAAGAGTAATAGAAAGAAAAATCTAATACCGTATCACAAGGACTAGCTTGGAGTGAAGCTGTGCCTTCTGGTTGCTGTGAAACACTTTAAATTTTTCATTTTGCCAATATAAAACTTGTCAGACTGATCCTTCTTCCTTTTTCTCCCCATTTCCAGGATACTATTTTTTGGATAAGTGTGTGGTTTTACAGTTGAAAATTATGGGGGGAGACAGCCAGTACCATTAAGAAGTAGATCTGAGCGAATGTAATGAGGTGTTTCTTTACATTCCTGTCCTAACAGCTGATAGAAGTTTAATTGTTGGACATTCATAGCTTTTAAAACTGTTCCTGTGAGGAATAAAGCTTTTCTTTGAAGCTGAGGCTTTCATTATGTCATCTGAATCTGATGAGGTATGCCTGACCTATGGTGAAAATCTGTGTATTGATACCATGATTTTTCTTCTTTAACACAAGCCACAACTTTTCATCCTTTCATGTGCCCTTCGTCCTACAGAATTTGCACACCCTACCTACCACATGTCGGAATTTGACTCATTGATGATGGTAGCTGTTATGATTTTTATGGTTCTCCTTAATCAATGAGTATTAATTAAGTTAAAAATGAGTAGAACAAAGTTAACAGATAAGGTACTGAAAATACAGTTCTGAACTCACAGCTGCACCTTTGAAAGCTGAAATAGGCACTTGGTCTGCTAGGTTACAAACTCTGGTTATCATCTATGGGAAATTAAAGGTATTATTTTTTACCACTGGGGAAGCTCCCATATTTTTCCATTAATGCAACAGAAACATATTGAAAATGACCAATACTCAAGTGAAGTTCAGACAAACTATATTCCCTGCTTCACAGCAAGAACTGTGTGCACAGGACCTTTGAGAGAAACTAGAGAAATCGTATTTCTGTTTTGACAAAAATACAGGGAAGACCATGTGATGGACACACTCTTATTTGGTGCTAATAGCAAGAAAGCGGTATTAAAAATGTGGAATTTTTGTCACTGGATGGAAAGCTCCAGATCATTAGCTT
Organism: Sitta carolinensis; assembly: GCA_032173965.1. Lineage (NCBI taxonomy): Eukaryota > Metazoa > Chordata > Aves > Passeriformes > Sittidae > Sitta > Sitta carolinensis. Next base: position 16,409,556 of record CM063287.1, read on the forward strand.
GGGGGGTGGGCAGGTGAGATTACAGTTCAACAGGACTTTGGGAGGATAATGTGAAGACACCAATTTACATGAGGTAAGAATGTGGCCCAGAAGGGACAATTGGTCCTACACAGAAGCAAAGTTTAATCTGCATAAGTCCCATTTGTAGTGAAGCATATATGTTGTGTTTGGATGAACACATGTGCATTTCACCCTTTGAAAGGAGGCTGTCAGTTTAATGATTTGGTTTACCTAATTTCTCTTTATGCCACTGGCGGTTCACTATAGACCATTGCTCATGATCTGATGGAAGAATTTGAGTGGACTCTATCCATGCTCTGAAACAATTATTTTGCTGTCCTGGTTACACAGTCATGTGAAATAGCCACATAGATTTGTGCATATTATACCAGCTGCATACAACAAATAAAATCTGTCAATGTAACAGGAACATGGAGAACAACTATCAACACCAGTGAAGAGCAATGGATCCCACTAAATTCTACCAGCAAAGACTTTGGCCCTATGAGAGAAAGATAAACAGATTTTGCAGTGTCAGGTGGTGAAGGAACTAATTTTGTAATGTGTGACTCTGGAAGTGGAGTGACAGGGAGTGAGCACGTGGTTCAAGTTGGGATCTGCCAAGCAGCATACAAAGTACACTATACTAAGTAAAAGTGTTATTGTTATATAAGGAATGACTTCAGCAGGATGAGTTGGGGCAATGAGATGTCCAGGCCCCTTGCCCAAAACATGGCTCTGCACATGGAGTTGAGGAGTTGCTGCTTTGGGAAAGCAGCACGGGGACCTGCTTTGAGAAAGTATCAGAGGCAAACCCCAGCCTAACCAGGCAAACTTGCTAATCACAAATGTTGCTGCTCCTTGACCAAAAAGTCATCAAGACCATTGACAACATGTCTCTCTGCATATCTGAGGAACCCCAAATTCTTGCTGCTACCTTCCATAAGACAGCAACACAAATGTGCTTCAATTGATTATGAAATCTGGGCTCAAAAATGCTAAAGCGGGGAAGTAATTTTCATCAAATGTGTTTTTTTTTCTTTCTGAAGAGAAGGTAGATATTAAATGAGTTGAAAAACCTTTGCATTTTCTCAGGGAAAAAAGTTCTGAAAAAGTCTAAATACTTCACTTCTCTTATTTTTAAACAAAGTGCCTGTATTACTTAATGAAAAGTATGATAATTTTATTGCTTAACATTAACCCATCCCCAAACTTAAAGATGGAAACATATTTTAATTTTAGTAGAGAATTTTTTCTATGTATGGAAACATAGATATACATATTTCAGCCTTTTGGTTAGGCTATTTTGGTAATATTTTTGGACACTGAGGAAGGGAAATCACAGTAAATTACCCTTCTCTCCATTTGCTTCTCAAATTTTTTTGCAGCTAGTATTGAAGCAAATGTCACCAATGTACCTATACTAGTCACTAGTGATCTTAATGCTCTCTTGCTACTGGTCTAATATATGGCATTGGACAAATCAATCAGCTTCATTGTGAATTAGTTTCTTTAATTTGAATATGATTATCAGAAAAATTAAGTCTGAAATTAACATCATGAGATGATCCAATCCATCTCCCTACCCCAGGGCAAGACCCATTCTACCTCAGATGAGTATTTTATAACTTTCCAGCTAATTTTCTGTATTTAAAAGCTTTCAGTGATGGAGATATCACAGCTTCCCTTCAGCAATCTGTTTCAGTGCTTCACTAGCCTGTAGCACCAGTTCACAGTGCTAGACACTTGGTCCTCATGTCTAATCTGGATCTTGCTGCAGTTAAGATCTTGTTTTCTTTTCCATGTTGGCATGAAAAATAGCTAATTACATTCCTTTTTGTTCAGTATTTTACCTACTAAAAAGATGTTTCTTCTAAGCCTTCACACCTCTAGACTGAACATTTTCATTTCTTATCACCTTTGCAGGTCATGCTTTCTAGGTTTTTGACCAGTCACACTTCACAAAGGGTTCTTATTTGCCACCATCTCTCTTGGATCTGGGATCGAGGCATCAATTTAATGTTCCAGTTGAAACCCCACCAACAGAGAGAGGTCTGACATACCTGATCATCTGTGCTTCTCTTTGAAAGTGTCCATGAATGAATTTGGTTTACTTTGCACTGTTGGCTCTGGTTCAACTTGAGCTTTTTCTGCTGAATTTCTGTCTCACTTACTGTTCTTGGTCTCATATTTGTGCCATCGATTATTCTGCCGGAGCGAGGCAACTTGTTTGTGTCTGTGCTTATTTATACCCAAGGAAATGTTAAATAACTCCTTCGTAATGGAATTGAAGAAGACACTTCTGCTGCCCAGTTGGAATTCTAATAGAGAGGAACTGTTGGTGCAGGAACTTCGAAGTGTTGGTAAGTGCAACTGGTCCTTCCAATAGAAAGCATTATGACTGTAAAAATCATATTTGAGCTTAGGGCTCACCTGATCTGCACTCACTAGAACTGCCCAGGGTCCATCTGTTGTGACTAGCATCAGCACTTCACAACAGCTATGCCATTTCTGCAAAGATAGCATGGTCTTTGCAGGTCTCCTGTCAAAAACGCAAGCTAATATGAGCCTCTTGAGCTAAGAAAATCATAGAAGGTTACAGAACAAGGTGGTTTGCCTGTAAACCAGGTAGGATGATTAACAGTAGGCATTTAATTGTTTCTGGTGTCTTCAATGATCAGCATCGGAGTGGGCTATTGCCTTCCAGCCCAGATTTATGGTTGACAGTGTACCATGTCATACCACTAAACTGTCTTGAAGGTGATTTCTGGCCAGCACAATATCATACAACTGCATTGCAATGATATTTTGTGACAAAAAAAATTAACGGCATGCCTTAATTAAAGCCACATACCTGCAGTGTGTCTTGGAAGGTGGTGTTCCTTTGCAGCAGCACAGATCTAAAACTACTGCAGGTCAGTGTAACTATGCCCCAGTTGTGGGGAAATGAATCAGATAGCTTTAATTTAATTTTTCATCTTAGTAAAGAAGGGGGATGTTGTGAAACAGACACAATCTTTCATGTAGAAAAATCCCTTATGCTTTTCTTGGCTCTTCTTTTTTTTTTTTTTTTTTTTAATGTTTTTTTATTAAATGAGGAAAGAAACTAAAAGAATTTTCTTCTAGTATTATCTCTCTCATTCTTTTCTTTCTCATGAAAATGCCATTTTGGGACAACCCAAGTCTTTATATCTAACAAAAAAATGAAAATATTTTGTCGTAGCCATGTTCAGCCCTTTTGCTAGCATTGGTCCTTTTTTACACAAAAGAAAGAGTTTTGACTGATAGCTGTGATGTGGTGTTTGGAGGACACCGAACTTGGGTCCTCCAGCATTTTCAGAGCTATTTCAGAGCTACCTGTATTTTCCTGCTGAAATGGTCTGTCAAATAGATTGGAGGGTTTATGGAATTTTCTTCTTTTTCTTAAATATCACCTAGTAGGGGTAGTGGGAAGAAATACCTCCCTTGAATTTAGCAGGAGGGAAATCAAGATGCTCTTACAGGCCCTTGGCTCTCTAGTTCACTACTCAGAGTAACTTCCTGTTTGTGGTTCACTGTCCATCAGCTTTTACACAGGGCTTGGTCTCGTTGGTTCTCGTGGGGTTAAAGAATATGAAGGCCCTGTGCTGAGTGTATTCCCTTCTGTGCCTTGGCTTCCCAAGTCTCCATGGCCAGTTTACTACCAGGGAAGTCTGGCTCGAGCTTACAGGCCTTGACTGGCAGTGACTGACAGATGAAGTTTAAGGTTGACTTCAATGCAAATCCAATTTTCCTTCTTTATTAGTGCTTCTTGAGTACTGTCTTGCAACGGTGAAGCTGGTGTGATTTACTGAGTGAATTTACACTTCAGTGGTGTGGCAAGAGCTATGATAATGAGGGAAAGCCAGCTTAGGTGAGCAGCAGTGCTGCTGCTGCTGCTACCACTGTGCACCCTCCCAGCTGGCTCAGACACCACAAGGGCCACACGTTCTTGTGGCACATCAGAAGGGCTCTGTGCTCTTCTCTTCAGGACTGACACCTCTCAGTGAGCATCGGTGACACTGATGTACCACTGGTAGATTTGTGTGCATTATTTGACCTCACTGGGTGCAGTCTTGGGGCTCACATCATTTTACTGCGCAGTGTTGCTGAGCTGGGATCATCCCTTACTACCAGAAGAAAAGAAATAGCAGAGTGGAATTTTCCTTTCTGCTTTCCGTTTTTCCTGCTACTGTAGACTGACAGTCAAGCTGACCAAGCTGTCCATTTTTGACCATGTTTTCCAGTATTTACAAATAATAAAATAAATTTTGAGTAAAATTTTTGGTTTCTTTAAACTTTTCTTCAAACGTGTTGCTTTTAATTTTCAAGAGACTTGCTAAAATTGTTTTAACCAATGCATTTTCAAAACACAGATGTACTTGTTCCTGTGTTCATTCGCCAAAAATAGCCTTTACAGCTTGGAAGTGATCTCTGAAATATATTTTTACGAAAGGTGTTTTTAAATCAGTTCTTTTTCTTTTGAGGAAAAAAAAACCAACCCTTTGCTTAGTGCACATTTTACCTTTGAATGGTGTTCTGTTGTTTGTCACATCTAGTGCTGAAGTGTAAGAAGTCAACTCCTGCCATATGGCAGAGCTGCTCTGAGTGGGAGAAATAAAGACAACAAAGACCTCAGCTGTAGGTCTTGAGACCTCAGACTGTCTGGGGTGTTGGCTGAACCTCTGAGCTCAGTGCTGTGCAGAACAGCAGTTCTTGACAAAAATGGGGTATTCAACCTGTAGTTCCCCTTAACCCTCCAAGCACAGTGTAAAGCAGGGGATTAGGAGGACTGGACTGGCAGGAATACTTTTTGTGAATCTTTTTCCTTGAAACACAATAGTTTCAGTGACATCAAAATGCATGGTGGAAGCACAGGAGGATCTCCAACCATATTATGAGATTTTCCTGGGTGGAAGTTAAGCTGCCTGATTTAAACTAGCAGGACAGAACACAACCTGGTATGGTTCATAAATCTATGCCCTGGGCACTTAGAGGCCAAGGGCACAGTCAAACTCAAGTCAAACTCAATCACTCACAGAGTGATTCAGAAGATGAACAAGGCTACATATCTCTTCCATCCCAAGTGGACACTTTAGCCAGTGTGGAGGTACAGATCACTTCTGTTAGACTTGTTCCAAGTCTGTGTCAGTGACTAGTAGTTGGCCCAAGATGAGGTTGGAATATTTGCCTTTTGCAGGACCTTGTCCAGAAGTCATGCTGGTGACCTCCCTAGGCATGAGGTGAGAGCTGGGCCTTTGACTTTAGTACTGGTTACCTGTGGTGCTCTGCACTGAAAAGACTATGAAATGCTTTGCTTTTTTCCAAAGATTGGAACATTTTGTAAATCTGGGAGTTTATTTTCCTCAGAAGATGTTTGGGAGTTCAGGACACAGTCTGCTGGGACCTGATGTTTTGTCATGCCTTTCTTGTCCTTTCTTCTTGTAGACCAGTGGACATGGCTTTCCAAACAGTGCTGGGCACCCTTCCTTATCCTGTGACTACATAAATCTCAAGGAGATCTGAGATATTCAGCCCTTCTGTCTTATTGAGCCTCATTTCCTGGTTTACTTGTCTTGCCTTTCTCATTGTTTTGAATTTTCCCTTAATCCACCCTTCAATGTGATGTCAAATAACTCTTTTAAAATCCAAACATGCCACTTTAGCCTGCCTTCCAATCTGGTCCTGTAAGAGCTGTAGGTATTTGCTGTGTCTTCTGTACATATGTGCAAAACTCCATTTGATGAAAAAACAAGATTTCTTGAGGGATTTGTACATAGTAGGTGGGTTGTCAGTAACCACTATACACATGGTAAAGAAAGCTTGTATATGAAGGGAGCATTCTTCCTCAGATCCAGGCCTCTTGCAAGGCTTAAGCTTCCATTAGAGGAACAGTTACATGGCTTGTTTGGTTTGAACATCCTCCATCTGCTCATGCAGGCAGATGGCTGATGTGTGAACTGATGACTTTTTGTTACCACTGCCTTTGGATAGTACAGCATAGAGATTAATATTTTTACTGAAGTCCAGAATTGTGACTGTGGCCTTGATTAAATAAGCACTGTGGTTCTCACCCTAGCAATATCAGTAAAGACAAATTTCTGTGAATCTGCAGGTCTCCAAGCTGTTAAGTCTGCTTTTGAGATTTGAATTCTACACTGCTGGTGATACACTTCCTCCTCAGTCTTCACAGTGTTCCATATTGCTCATCTAAATTTACCCTCCCCTTCTTTGTGCCAGTCTAGTCTTGGCTTATATTTAATTTTCTTGTAGATTGGCCCATCCTATCTTTTATTCAATACAGGTCATTGTTTTCATGGCCAATTGTATTAAATGTCAACCAACGCATATTTTTCTCAAACACACTGAGCCTCACTCCTATTGCTTATGGTAAAGCAAGGCAGACTTTCTCTGAGAGCTTTCTGTCCTAAGCCATCTCCATGGCTGCAGTGGCAAGAAGCAGAGCCCAGATCCCATGTCATGCGATCCAGTGCCTTGATTGTCATGAACTTCTCCATACCTCTCTTTTGGGGAGGTTTCTTTTTGCTCCCAAGCTGCTCTTATGATACCATCAACCTATCCCCTCCTCAAGTCAGGATGCTTGCACTGCATCTTCTTGCTCTTTATTCCTTTATTACCTCTAGCTGCAAAGTCCTTGCCTCACCTAATTGCAATATGGCTTGGATCCATTTCTATTCTCTCTCTGGGAACATTCCAGCATGCTGCTCTCCTCTCTTTGTTGGTTTGAGGCTTCACCACTTTTGCAACTTTTCATGACCTTTGTGCAGCAGAGGTGAGTTGAAGTCTCAGCCTTTCCCCATCCCCACTTGTCCTAAGGTTGCATCTTGAGCTGCCCACCAGGCTTAAATATCTACTGCATGTGGTCATTAGATTTGAGTTCAGTGCCTTAGACAATGTTATTTGGGCCACTGATGTGATGACTTAGCTTAGCATTTCTGTCTAGCTGGCTACTTTGCTGTTGCTGTTTTATCATCTTCACCCCATGTGTGGAACGGGTGCAGGACTTTGTCCAGGGAGGTAACTGAGAAGTGTTTGGCCTCTGGGGTGATGCTAGTGAAGGCCACTTGAGTACCCTTCTCCATAAATACATGCCAGGCAGTGTTGGCAGGTCCTCTTGTCTGGTTTAATTTTTTGCTTTTTGTGGATTTTTTTTCCAAAAGCCAGCAGTAACAGCAGCAGCTGTACGGGAATGGCACAGCCGCTCTATTCCTGGCCAAGAACCCTGTGAAATTAATCCACATCTCGCTGAAATCCTACCCCGCTTTCGGGTCACTGCCTCGTTCCGGCACTGCGGAAGGCAGGGATCCCGCGATGATTTATTACCAGCCCCAACGCACATATTATTATGAAATGAGTTTATTACACTCTAAATCTCCTGTTAATGTGCTACTGTTTTAATCCCTTTATCCAATTTTCAGTCTCTCAGGCTTGGCTGCTGTTCACTTGCACAAAACTCTCCATTCTGAAGGTTTTATTGTACGATATCCATATCCATTTATCCTGCTTTAAGGCTGTAGTGCTGAAGCTCTGGTGATGGGGGGGAGCATGAGAAAGGAATGGGAGAAGTAGGAGGGGATGGGCCAGAGTCTGTGTGTGGAGAGAGGAAGAGAACAGTCTGGCTTAGCCTGTAAGGGCATAAAAAAGGGTTGAAGTGGATAGAGGAAGACAGTGTGGGGGAGAAGAGAACTGATTTTAAGGAGAGCAGGAAGGATAGCTACTTAGTCAAGGAGTGGGGAAACAAATTGAAGATACTTTGGTAAATTGTATAATAAATGGATAAGAGAAGAAGGGGCCTTCTCCTCTGCTTTGAGAGCATCATGAATCAAACAGCTCTAGTAGTGGAGAAGAGAGGGCAGAAATAAAGCAAAGACAGAAAATGAAGGGAAACTGCAAAAGAAAGAGTGTGCAGAAGGATGGGAGAGGAGGAGCATGAGTCTGAGTGGAAGGGTAGGAGGGAGGAGGCCTGAGGGAAAGGGCTGTTTGGGATCTGGGATGGAAAGAACATGTTCTGGGATGAACAAAAAATGGTTTGGGAAACTTGGCAGTGAGAGGAAATCGCATTGCGAATTTCTGCATTAGTCAGAAACCCATCCCAATACGGACAGAACAAAATGCTTCATGGGTCTTTCTGTGGGTCTGATCTCTGTTGCCATAGGGAGGTGCTCCACAAAGATCAAAGATCAACTTTTCCCTCCTATGCCAATGTACTCAACCTTACTTTTCACCCTAGGCCTTCCAGCCTGGTGATTGTCCCACCTAACTGTCTGGACATGGCCTGCTGAAGGGATGAGATCATTCTTGACACTTCAGATCAGTGGTTGGAATGAGTTTGCTCTGCAGAGATGTTGATGGGGCAGCTGATGAGTGTTGAATGCTTCAAGTCAAGAGACATGGCTGCAGTACACTTAAGATGAGTAAATGGGTCCCAGAACAGACCCCAGAGACAGCACTCCACTGCACTGGAGCAAATGCAGCAGTAGCTGATATTTTCCTTTCCTCTAGCAAAAATCCAATCTAGAGCCACACCCAGTACCTAACAAAAAACAGCACACAGACCTATGCTAATCCAGCCCTGCTGTTGACTCCAGCTACATGTGCACCAGAATGCAGAAGTTGCTTGAGCTATAAAGCAGCATTGCACCCCCCAGCTGGTGGTGGGAAACTTCAGAGCAGTCAGCGTGTGATTGCCCATTGAAACAAGGCAGGATGGTTGGATGCCATACCTGGAGCTGCCGTTGGCTTGCTGTAGCACCCAAGGTACTTTCAGTGCCTCTGTCCTGCTACAGGATGAGCCAATCATCCTGACCTATCTTGTTCTTTTATGTGTAGAAAGGAAAAGGTTGAGGCGCATGGGCTGGCACTTTGTAGCTGCCAACTGTGGCTTGCAAGAACCTGTGAGGAGGTTTTTTTATATAACTCCCTAGGTTGCATTAAAAAATCACAACCATGGAGCATGGTGATAAATGTCTGAACTAGAAGGTTCTTCTGCTGTTTTATGCCCTCTTGTACAAATCTGTGACAGACTGCACACTGTCCAGTAGACGCTTGTGCAAAATTCTGTGTTATGTTTAGCGCAGAAAAGTACATGGTAGAGCACAAGGTCATTAAGCTTTTTTTTTATGAAACGCAAATCTTTATGGCTTTTCCCCAATACACTTCATTGTACTTTTAAGACAGAATAAGAACAATATTATACACATTTTGAAAATTAAGTTATAGGACAAGGGAACCCAGCTAAATAAAACTCTCCAAAACTTCTTTGAGAGGAGTGGAAAAACCCCCAAACTTTAACCCAGAATAGAGAAGCAAAGAGATTTGCTTAAAATAGCATGAGCTCTTGTGATGGAACTGCTGAGTAGCTAATGTCCTTGGCTTTTTTAGCTAGACAGTTATTTAAAATAGCTCCTGCCCATAGTGTTTGCTTTATGGTGTTCTTCTCCTTCCTTCCACCTACTCTCTTTCATTTTCTCCAGAGAGATATTTTATCAGATCTTGCCACTGAGAGTAGCAGAGACAGATTAAATGAGATGGTTAGGAGGCTAATGTTTTCAGTCAATGAGAGGAATTCAGAAGCTGAAGAGGCTTCTTGTAGTTCAGCCCATGCTGGAGAGCTGCTCTTGTAGCACTTCTGGCGCACAACGGATTAGTTGAGAGAAGGGAGTGGAAAGTAAGGGCTGGAGCAGAAGGTCTGATTACAGCTCTGCTTCCAATCTCACCACTTTGGGCAAGTCAAAAACCTGTTCTTATGCCTCAGTTTGCCTTCTCTATAAGGTGGTAGTGACGTGGTGGAGAATACTCAGTGGATTTCTCTGAAGCACCTGAAGAGGATGAGGTCCGCTAACAGCCAATGTTCATTTGGATCTTGTTGCCAATATAGGCTTTAGGTCTTTTAATAGGCAGCAAAAGCCTTCCTCTGACCTTGATGAGGATTTCTTCTGGGTCTTGCCCTGTGTTTCATGGGGGACTGGTGAGCTGGACGGGGGAAGAACTAGAGGAAGCCATCCGCAGGAACCAGTGCCTTGGTATCCATCCAGTGTACACACAGAGGGATCCTGACAGGTCAGGATTTCACCAGGCCACGGATTCTGCTTTCATAGTGACACCCAGCTGGCTTCATGGTGGCAGTTCCTGAGCTCTGCCACTGAGCTCAGCAGATAGCTCTACCTTGCCTTCCCTGCCCTCTTCTTCCTCATCCCTCCTGCTCCTTCCTCCACCCTTTGCCCTGCCTGACTGTCTGCCCTGCTCCTCTGCCTGCTTGCCACATTTTCCCTCTCTTCCCACGGCCCACTCCTCCTTTTCTCCCCCTCTTCCTGTGACTCCAGCTCCTGCTTCCTTTTTGTCTCACACGTTCCCCTTCTCCCACATCCTTATAGCCTCCCCCCACACTCCTGCACTCTCCCTCTCATGTCGAGGACTTGCCTCTACTCTCTGACACAGAAGCCTGTATCACTTCCAAGGCTCCTGCTGTCAGCTGGGGAATAGATAAAGATAAATGATATTATGTTAAATTCCACTTAATGACAAATTTTTAATTTTCTGAACATGGTCATTTTCTGGCTAGTGAATCAAGTGTAGGGAGCTAATTACATGAAGATCTGAACAAAAATAACTCCTAATTTTCAAGGATAATGGAAGAGAAATGTTGGAGATTAATGGCACTATTTATCTTTTTTAAATTTCTATCTTTCTCTGTGATAGCACTGCTCCCCAAGGAAAATATTCATAAAATGAAATTGAAGTCGTAACTTAATAGGTTATTAAAATTTTTGAGTGCATATCACTTTCCTTCCGCCGCACTGTAAATTTAAATTGAAGTTTGCGGCTCCTCGAGTCACCAGCGGAGTTTTTTTTATGATGGCACAATAGAGGGAAACATGCATCTTTGTCAGGAGGTATTTGCTATTCTAATTTTATGGCAGGCCGGATTATCAGAAAGGAATGTCAGAGCACGGGGAAGCTGACAACACTACAGCCTTCAGCCATGTGTTTCCATTAACGCCCAAAGCCGTCCAGGGGTTTCTCTGGACTGTTATTTTCCATTTCAGTCTTTTATCTTGATTTAAAGTGAGGGCGCCGAAAATTCAGCTCCTGTCATTTTTCTCACTCTCTCTCTTTTTCTCACTTTCTCTCTTCCCACTCCTTTTTTTCTTTTTTTCTTTCTCTGTCTCTGCTCACAGCCTCTCTTCCATATTTTTTTTTTTTTTTTAAATCCTCCCCACACAGTTTTTGGTGGGAGATAGTCTCCCTGTGTCCCCATCCCTCCCTTCTCTGCCTGTGGTCTTGGTGTAAAGCTCCAGGGAGTGATGTCTGGGGATGGGGGCAGGGAGGGTAATTTTGCTTGGTGCTCTAGGAAAGAGGCTGCCTTAAGGCTCCATCTAGGAGTGTGGCACCCAGGGCTTCCTGGGCAGTGCGGTCTGCCATGGTTTTAGTTGAGTATAAATGTGATGTCCATTTTGGCTGTGTCAGGTGTCAATGCCAGGGAGAAGGTGCTTGGTGGCATTGGATCTTGCTTCCTCAGTGGGAGGCAGCTGGAGCAATGGGCATGGGCAGCACATGAGGGAATATTCAGTCCTTCTTTTCCACCAGCCTGTAGCCTGAGCCACCTCGCCTCATTTCATCTGCCTTTCACTGCCTCTTACACTGTGGGGCCGAGTGTTCTTGTACCAGTGCTCTGCTGGGGTTTCCCAGCCACTGCTCAAGCCCACTGCAGGCCAAGGCACTCCTCAGCAGGGTTTCAATACACCAAGTATGGGGCTTGTCAAGCTGGGCAGCACTGTTGGTACATGTTGTCTCCTTGTAAGTCTCCCTCTCACTGTGTGGCAGGCTGGACCTCTTCATCTTTGGCCTTATCTATTCTCTTTTACCAGCAAGAACATCTTCACTTCTGATGCTCTGAAATTTTTAAACCATAGACAGCACAAAGCCAAAAATCCTCTTAAATGAAGGTTTATCTTTCTCTGAATCATCAGACTGGTACAATTCCTCTTAACTGAAGTATCTGAACCTGACCTTGGTCTGCAGGGATTCACTTTGGGCTTGTTCTGAATGGGAAAGGGACAAGCTGTTTCCACTGTCCCTGGCCTCAGCACAGATGGGATTTTTCATGCTCTTTGTGCAGGTGGATCAACACAAGGCAAGAAAAAAGCTTTGGGGTTCGAGTGTTTTCTTGTCAGCTCAACTTTGCCCAAGAGAGTTCTTGTGAATGCACAAGGAGTGCACCAGCCCTGCTCTTCTGTGCACCTCTGGGCTGGAGAGGCTGGACTATCCGTGTTTCTGTGCTCTGCTACATTGTGCTCTCCCTGCTCAGCATTACAAATGTGTTTTCACAAGGAACTCTGGAGTGCATTCCCACTGATTCTGACTTCTACCAGAAACAGGGAATAGGGGAGGTTCTAGCAGGGCCTATTCTTGCCCTGTGACTCAGTGTGCTTGCTATATGCCTTCTACCAGAGCTCTCTGGTTTGTCTTGGAGGTGAGTGGTGATTTGCAGTTTGGAGAGGGGATAATGTGCAGACTCTTCTGGACTGAATGTCTGTGACACTTGTGAATAGTTTGCATTTGATGAGTTTCCTCTCTTCTGTTCCCCTCTTCCTCAGTTGGTGGCAGGTGTTGCAGTGTACCAAGGAAGACAGGCAGCTTGGTGCTTGGGGGACCCTGCTTCGCCTGTCTCCACTTTGCAGGCACATCTCCAAGAGGTTTTGTAAATGGCTGCCAGGCTTCTCCCCTGCCTCAGTTTCCTTGCCTATGTGATGAGGATAAAGGATTCTTTCCAGAGGCACCTGAGACTTTTATCTCTTGATCTCCGTGTGATGTTCAGAGTCCTGTGGACCATGGGGGAGACGTGCTAACCCAAAGTTAGACCTTGCGCATGTCAGTGCATCCTCCTTTCCCTCACCCCCACCTTCTCTGCCAATGAAGTGGCTTTGGAAGCATTCCTTAAGGGATGAGGAACAGAATAAATAGGTTTACATTTTTTCAGCTTCTCTTATTTTCTTAGCCTATAAGGATTCTGAGTAATAAATGAAACACGACTGCTATCTGTATGACTGATCTATTTGTATAATTCTGTCTATGGACTCAGACCCCAGAAGACACATCCAAAGAGGGAGGGTGTAGGTGGGAGGTATTTATCACTGATAGAAACTTCTGTGCTGGCATTGATGACGGCTTTTTCCCAGCATGTGGGGAAGGCCAGGACTTGACTGCTGAAGATGTGAAACCTCCTTGGGAGCAGTGTGGCAACAGAATGGAAGTGGGACATAGGAGAGAGTGGTTTTGGTCTCTGAGAAAGCACCAGTGACTCAGATGCTGTGCTCAGTTGGCACGGGAAGATGGTGGCGGACAGGGTGTGTGAGGCCAGGAGGTCCATGCTGATGTAAATCAAGATGCTCCATTGTGCCTGTGGCGTAAATCAGCAATGTGTCCTTTGTCATCACTGGGTCAGCCAGTCTTGCCTAGGCAGGCGCTGGTGGCTTTCTGAGCTGCCTTCTTACAGCTTTTCCTTTCACTGCCTTCCTCCCCTCACACCTTGTACTTGATTTGATCTTATTAAATTGATACATAGATGTGATCTGGCTGGGCCATAGTAAAGCAGCCCCGACCCTGGGAGGGAGAGGAACATCCTACCTCCCTTTGCCAGACAACGAGGCCAGTCAGCCCTGGGTAATTGAGCTTTAATAGACTCTGAGAGGGGTGTATCTCTCCAGGGAGCAGCCTCAGCTGGCAGCCCGGGGGACGGTGCCTATTGAAAAAGGCTTTCACAACAGCAGGGAATGGTCTTAGCTCCGTGCCGACAGACGAGGCAGAAAAATTATCAACAGGAACACTGAACTCAGCCAGTGCTCCTGTGTGAGTGAGCAAACTGGGAAACTTTCACGTGGAAGTCTGAGGTCTCTGAATAAGAATGTACACTGGCATTATTTGATGCTTGATTTCTGTGGCCCTGTCCCCCTCCTCCCTGTTTCATGTGCACTTTCCATGTGGTCTGTTCATTTGTGTCTGCTTTTCTTTGTCCCTTGGGACATTCTCACTCTAGGATATTGTTTTTTGTCCACTATAAAGATACTTATTGATGTCCCTCAATCTCAGTAAAAAAATAAATTATCCCAGAAGACTGAACATTTTTGGCCACAAGACTGTTTCCTTGATGAGCAGATAAGAGTTTCTCCAGCTGGAGATGTGAGGGAGGATGTGATGGACAAGCCAGACTCCAGTGCTGACTTCTCCCAGTTGAACTCCCTGTTTGAGTAAAAGAAGAATGTGCAGGATCTTTCTCTGTGTCTTTGAAAGAAAGACAGCCTGCAAAATTTCAAACGAATGAAAGCCCAAACCAGAGGCACCTAGCTGCTACTCCAGTTTTCTGATGGAGCCAGAGACAAAGTGCTGAAGATGAGCTAAGCACAGGACACAGCACCCCTACCTCTGGGTCCTTTGCCCCAGCAGAGTGACATCCTTATGTGAATGTTGCCCTGTCTCTTCACAGGCTCTTTCATTAAAAGGATAACATTGCTTCATCCAAGGGTTGGTAAAATTCAGGGAAGAGAGAGATTTACCTTTCTGATAAGATTGTTTGTCTCTTAAGTTTATGAATCATTCTCAGATGTACTAGCAGGTGATTTCCAGATGTGACTTCTGCACATTAGACATGGCTGTTGTTATCAGGTTTTATGTGATGTTCCATGCACTAAGAGCACTTTCTCTGGTGTTTTGTGACTGAGCACACATGTGATACCTGTTCCATGAACCCCCTGTGTCATAGCATGTACCACTGTGCTCCTAAGCCAGTGCAATGCGAGTTCACCTTGATTTGTGGGGATGCCTTCCTGTATATTCTGTAGAGTGTTTTTGTTGGCTTAGAGGTCACACACACTTTCCAGCTCATCTGATTTGTGTCTTTCACCTGAAAGCACATACACTTCTGAGTGAATTCCACAACCATCATAAGCAAGCCTGGGTTCAGACTGAAAAAAGGGAAAGATGTGTGAGTATTTGAACAACACTGAGATGAAGGTGTGTATGTGAATTATTTAGGCTGGGATATATTGGCAATGAATGAATGAAATAAATACATAAATTAGAACACTTAGCATATACTCTCTGTGGCTCTTAAAACTCCTCATATAGATGGAAATTGTATCTAGGCAGGAAATATTTTTTTCCTATGACATTTTGTAAGCTGCAGTTACTTCTGCACCAAAATGGGATAAAAACTAAAAAATTATAATGCTTTCACAAAGGAATAATTTGATTCTTGTCCTGAACCTATCTCCCTTTTCTTATACCCTAGTCCCAAAATTTTATATTGGATAAAATGAAATATTTTGTATTTTGTTCCCAGTGCAACTTTTTACCATTTGAAAGTCACTTTTTAAGCCTAAATGGTCTAGAACTTAAAAATGAAAGTAATTTTCAATCATAAAACAAATGTTTTTGTTTATAAAATGTTAGAGCTGGATGTTGCCATGATTCCACAGCTTTTCTTTTGTGGTCCCCCCTGAAATTGCATCACAGAGGGAGAGTTGTTAGAGATTGACCCCTTCCTTTTGTTTTAATGAACTTATACTTTGAGAAGTAAGAGGTTTTCATGGAAAATCTGAACACAGCAATAGGGGGAAAAATTACATTACGTAGTGTCAGCAGTTCTGAACATTTTTCCCCCCAACATCAGATCCTGATGAATTGTGAGCTTTAAGCTCAGGGGAAAAAAATTAAACTCTAAATCTTTTATGAAAATAGAGTGCAATAGAGTGAGTTGTCTGAAGGTGTGTGAATCCTCCTGTACATGGCCCAATCCTTCTAGAAGATGTCATGATTTTCTTTTAAATCAATCTCATGATTTTGGAATGAGGGGATAGTCTGATTCATCATTTTTAAGTGCTTAGTTTTAACAATACTGCATTATTCCCAGATAGCAGATGGGAAAATAGAGAAATGTGGTGAATTGCCAGCAGCGGAGCCAGAAATAGAACCCAGATGTCCTGGTCTTGTGTCGAAGCTCCCTGGTCTCTCCAGGAGGGCAATGAGGAGGCTGTAGTGCCGGGGGATCTTCCAGTAAAGAGCCAAGCCCTGATGGGCAGGGTGAATCACCTCAGCTCACTGATGGGTTGTGAAGCACTGGAACTTTGTCCCTCGGTCTGTCAGCAGAGCCAAGAGGAGGCAGGGCGGCCTGGTGGGTCTGTGCCAGGTTTGCTGTGCATGTCCCATGCTGTGGTGTGTGGCTCTGCGGGCAGGTCAGCTCCTGCGTGCCTTTTCCAGCTCGCTGCATGCACGGCACAGGTCAGCTCGCCTGTGGTTTAGCGTGGCTGTGGGAAGCTGCCGGCTCCTGTGTTTAGCTGCCTTCAGGCCTAGCTAAGCCGAGGCAGTGTCTGGCTCCCCAGCCACAATCTCTCGTTAGAAAGAAATTAAAAGCCACTCAATTTTGGCTAATATCCCTCTGTAGGCCTTTAACTCCACCTGTGACTAACCCATTCATAATAGCTCTGTTTTAGTGGCTTGGGTTGATGTATCCTCGATTAATTTGGGAGGAGAGCGGCAGGGCCATATCTCTTTGTCTCCCCCTCTTTAATCCCTGTCCGACAGTCTGTCTTCTCCCACTATTTCATCTCTGCTGTCACTTCTCCATTCATTCACCCTCTTCTAGGTCCCTGACTGCTTTCTTCCCCCTCTCACTTTTTGGTGTTTTCTTCCCCAACTCCTGTTTGTCCACCTTCTCCCTTTGTTCTCCTCATGTCCTTTAACCTTGCTCTTTCCTCCTCCTTTATTTTTCTTGGCCAGTATTGCTCCCTTTTCAACTTTCCTTTCCTTTCTCATCCTTTTTTACCCCTCATTTGGACTCCTTTTTCTCTCTCCCCTAGCTCTCCTCTTGTGTCCTCTTCCTCCTTCCCCAAGTCTCAGATGCTCATGCAATCTCTCTCCCTCTTTGTTTCAGTCACCCCCACCCCGCTCCCCACTCTCGATTATTATTAATGATAAAGGCTAGAACATCACATCAGTAATTTCTGAGTGAGTTTTGCAATGAAGCTGGGGCCTTATCAGCCCCTCCCGAGTGCCACAAATTTTACTTTTGCAATTTCACGCCTTTGGTTATTATCACGCTGCTTCGTCCCTGCTCTGCCTCGCGCTTTCCCTCCCCCCCTCCTCTGGAGAGAGTACTTAAACTTGTTTTCATTCCCTTATTCTTTATTTTTTTAATGTCCACTCTCTCTGGAGCCAGTAATGTTCTTCCTCTTTTTTCCTCTCCCATTTTCTGTTAATTCTGTGCCATCTGCCTTAGCATCTGTTAAAAATAAAATTTCCCTCACAATGAGAAGCCCTCCCTGCCTTGCCTCCAACCCCTCCCCCACAGTATCAGCCCCCCTACTTTTCCTACCATGGTTGTCAGAGGCTGCTGCTCTCCCTCTTGGGGTACCTCTTCATCCCTCTTCCCATCTTCCCTCCTGCCTCTCTGGGCAGGCTCAGCAGCATCTGCTGGGCAATGGGGTGGAAGTGGGAGGAGAAGGGAAGAAGGTTCTGGGTGCAACTGAATTACTCTCACCCCCCACATGCATGTGTGTGTTTGTGTGCATGGGTCTCTTACCTGCGAGTGTTTCTGTGAGCCTGGGCAGGAATGGTTAGCGCCCATGTGGTGAATCAGCCCTGGGACAAATCATCTCTCTGGGACTGGTGAGTGGGGCCACCCTGGGAATAGGAGAGGGTCTGGCTGCTGTGTAATGCACCAACTTTCCACCATCCATCCTCATCAGGTGAAGGCTGTTTTCACCTGAGCTGTGACCAGGTGTGGATTTGGCTACTGTGGAGTAAAGCTTCTACCAGCCTGGTTGATATGAGCACGAAGATTTCCTGATCCAGAAAGAATATTTTGTTGATTAATTTTTTTAGAGTGATAAGCCTTTACAGCCAAACTTACTTTAAGAAAAGGGCCAGACCTCTGTGATTTCCCATTTTCTTCAAGGTCTTGGCTGTGGATCTGATACACATGTGAAACTTCCCTCTGTGCCTTGGAAGGACTTAGGTTGCTACTTCTCCTCTGAAAGTTTAAGGCGATAAGGAGATAGAGAGTCTGGTTCCCATTAAAAGTTTCTTTTGGGATTCCATGTTGGATGGCTTGGTTCCCCCAGCAGGAGTTTGGATCTGTCATGGATTCTATTGCACTAGTGTGCCAGACTTTGGGAACTGCCTGGCTCAGTTGTCCTGATCAGACTAGAGTTTGAGCAGGGATCCAGCCCTTCCATCCTGCTGACCCTGACTCTGTGGTATCTTGGGGCATGTCCCAGTTTCAGGATCAGGTCCTTCCTCTGGCTGGTCATGGTATTTGGAGGCTGTGTTGAGCACAGTGTTTTGGGAGATTCTGTTACACACGGCATCAGTGTTTGCAAAGCTGCTGACAACAGATCCCTGCTCACATGCTCCTTCCTGAGGCTTTTGCTCCCCAAGGGCCTTCAGCTTCTCTTCCTGTGATGCAGATGGAGCTTTTAAAAAAACCTGGTTTAGCATCCCTTATGCTAACTCTGCCGTGTGCTCATGATCTCTGAGGCAGTGCCTCGAGACTTTCTTGTTTGTGCCTGCTAGGAAAATTGTGCCTTCATATCATTGTGTGTGCCTTTATGTGACTGTGTTTGGGTTAAGGACCTAGATGCTGAGGGCATGCATATGAACCATCAGGTGTATCTGTCTGTCCACCTGTAGATGCCTTCAGCGATGAACTGTTGCCTTTGCAGATGTGGACAGGCATTCATTTGCCTCTAAAGCCATGAGTGGCTGGTAGGTGCATCTGTGGTGAGCAGTGGTGTTTGTCCTGTGCTCTGTGCGTGCCTGTCACAGGTGTGTCAGTGGGAGCCCAGCTCCCCTGGCAGGCATCTTTGGGTTCTGGTGGGTATGGATAAGGAGGATACAGGGCCATTCACCTATGTCCACACATGCCTGTTCTGAGCCAGAGGTGTGAGCCAGGAGAGTGCATGCAGAGGAGGACCCCGGCGAGTCCCTGCAGCAAGGGGCAAATCCCACCCTCTGTCTCCCTGTGGCGCCTCCATTAACAGCCCACTGAAGGGGCTCAGAAGCAGCGTGGTTCTGCTCCAGCACAATAACCTCTGTGGCTTTGATAACAACAAGCCCCCTTAAACCCTCCTCCTCCCCCCAGCTCCCCTTTTCTCTGCCCTGCTCCCTTTGAGCCCTGCCGACAATAGGCAGGCCTGCTGCAGAGCTGCCCACAGCCCAGGCAGGCACACAAAGCCGCCGAGAGCTTACAGGAATTCTTTGGCAGGCTGCTGGTTGCTGCGGAGAAGAAGAAGGGCCCTTCATACTCGGAAGCTGTCTCATTGCCCCTGGCCCTATTCTCTTCCCGTGTTTGATAGACACTGAGCCACGGTAATCTCTCTCTGCCCCGAGGGGAACAACAGCTTTTGTGAAACAGATTTTTACAAACTGTTTTGACCCCACATCCCCGGTGCCCCCCCTTGCCTCCCCCCTTCTCTTCCCTCCAGTTCACTGGCTGTATCAGTGTCACATAATTAAATCAGCTTTCCTGTTTGCCTCTGCTTCCTGCTAATTGTTTGCTCACAGCTAGGATTAGCAAGTCAGGGTTATTTTTCACATATCCTCATACAGGTTTTCCTGCTGCAGGAGCCCTCTTCATGGTTCTTGGACTCCCTACTATCCTACTCCTCATGCGCTGTGGACAAACAGCTCTGCGGGCCTTGGAGGTGCAGGGAAATCGCTGGGCTTCCCGAGAGTCCTGGCAGCTATGCATGCTGAAAGGGGGAGAGAATCTGTGTCAATATTTCTTTCACTCTCTTTTGCAAAACAGGCTGAAGGAGTTGGAGAGTGGGGATGAGTCCACTGGGCACTTGGTGAGCCTAACACCCATTCTCAGAGGCTGGTCAAATGAGGAGCTCCTCAAATGGAGGCTCATGATAATCCCTTTGGGAACTGCTGAGCCACACCATTTTAATAGTATTAGAATGAGGGTAAGCCTAAAGCAAATACTTGGAGTCACTATTGCAAGTGCATCACAATATAAGAAGTTATCTCCCATTAGCTAAACCTACATAGCTGCTCCAAGCTCCACTTGCAGCCTGCCTCAGCTAGGAGGCAAAATGAACCAGCTTACCCCACCTTTAATCTCTGCACTCTGCAATTCACAGGAGTTAAAAGTGGGTTGCAGAGCTCAGCTAACACATTGCAAATGGTCAAGGCATAGTTACAACATCTTTTATGAGCCAGGATTATGTCTTCAAGTGTGATCAAAGTCCTTTAATAAAATATCTTGTTTGAAAGGAGGAAAATAATTATTTGATTAAGCTGATTAGCACAGTAAATTTTTTTTTTGCATGAACCACTTGGAAAAATTCCATTATTTTCAGGAGGAAGAAGAAGAAAATATACAACATCATATACTTTGCTCTGTCCTGGAGACATTGGTGGTGTGGCCTTGGTCTTTCAGGAGTCCATGTGATTTAAGATTTTTCTCTGTTGGAAGAAATTTATACTGAAATCCCTCAAATGCTGAGGAAAATTTACATGAAAGTGATGACAAGACTCTGGTTTTCAACCACTTTTTTTCAGGGTTAAAAACTTTTTTCTTAATGCCACCAATTAGTCTTTCACACCTTGATTATGTGAGTTAAGGATCTAAAGTGGCTTCAAATATAAACTGGACCACTATTTTCTTTTCACTCCATGCTAAACCCAAACATTTTTAGCTGGACATTTGAGGTCTCTTGGCTAATGGATAGAGTGGTCTTGAAAACACAAATTTTGTTTCCCTGTAAGTTCAGAGGTTAGTAATTGTAATAAGAACTAAAATAAGTCTTGTGTCCTCAAAAAAATTAAAATATCTCTAGGTGCTCCCCACTGAAGATTTTACCTGCAAAGAAAGCCTTTCTTTTTGATTTTTTACTGCAGCTGCTTTCTGACTACAGACCGCTTGAATCACTAATCCTGGGCACTTGGTATTCCCCAGCCATTCTGAATGCAAGCACTCAAATTTTCCTCTTTGCCACATTTTCTGTTGGGAGATTCCCTCCCTGCTTTTGATATCCTTGTATCCTGCTCAGTTCAGTATAGATCTGGAAGTTTCCATGAGAGAAAATGGATTTAGTAGGAAGCCCTTGAACAGGAAGATGGCTAATACACCGAGCCCCATGTGGTATAGACAGATACCTTTTTTACCAGGCTCTCAACACTGCACTGCACTGGAAGTTTACCACTTGGTAACTACTTGGATGTAGTTCGTGAAGGTACAGCTGAAACTTTGCCTTCTCCCTGTCTGCAGCAAAGTGAGTGTTGCCTCTGGCCCCTTGGAAAGAATGTTGGGACTCAAAACTGGCTTTTCAGTCCTCCCTTGCCCTAGCCAGAAGATCTTCTCTGGCAAGACCTGGGAATGTGGACCTCTGTGCATCAGCCACCAAGAAACTCTGTTGCAATGCTGGAGCCTAAAGCTGACCATGATTTCCTGTTAGCAAGCTGGCCAGGGCCTGGCATGAGGTAAAGCTCTACTATTCCACTCCTTTAGATTCTGCCATCCAACTTTTCTGCTAGTA
This sequence comes from Sitta carolinensis, assembly GCA_032173965.1. Taxonomy (NCBI): domain Eukaryota; kingdom Metazoa; phylum Chordata; class Aves; order Passeriformes; family Sittidae; genus Sitta; species Sitta carolinensis. The sequence goes on from CM063287.1 coordinate 16,431,131, forward strand.
CAGCATTGGATGGCACCCTGAGTAAATGAATCTGCTTTGTGTGGTTGCTAATTAGTTGGCTAATTATTAGGCTGACTGATGGTTTAGTTGATGATTCAGTGGTTGCTGGTAGCTTCATCATATGGATAAAAGCATCCTTCATGTGTTTCCAAGGGAATGTAGCAGACACAAAGCTGGAAAACCGAAGTTTTTCTACCTATTTCTTTGCCCTGGATGGATTTTTCAGTCTGGGACAAAGATCTTTGCCTCACTTTCCCTATCAGTAAGTTGGAAGTAAACATTCATAGCTCCTTGGGGTGTTATGGACATTAATTAGTTCCTGATTGTTAAGGGTTATTTGAAAATGTAAAATGCTATTATCTGCTTGCCCAAGTAACAAGCTGGTTTTCTGGTTGGCAGGATGGCTAGAAAATCGGTGAGTTACTTAACCAGCTTGGTTAGTGACCTGGTGCCATTTACAATGGAAACAAATTCATACTAGGACATTTCCTTTCAGCGGTATGGAGATTTGTGGTTTGTTTTAGGTTTGTGATTATAGTGAATGGTAGAAACGCTTTTATTCAATAAAATAGTTCTAGATCCAAAATTGTTGCAAGGTTAGTTTATAATTTAGGATTCTGCTTTGGAATTGGTCATTGTTCAGATTCAAGTGTCTCCTTGGAACCGATTTCAGCCCACACGAAGTAAGCCTGAATAAATCAAGAGGTTGTTTTTACCCTGTAACAGAACCGGCTGGAGGACGGTTTGGGATGGAGGTGCCCCCGAGGAAGAGCCCGGCGGATGCAGGCGCTCGGCTCCCGGGCTCCGGCGGGGCCGCTCTCCGCGGTGCTGAAGGCGCGGCCCGCTCTGCGGAGCGGGGAGAGGCGCCCTGCCGGCGTTCCGGTGGTCCGGAGCACCACAGCATAAAAGGGCCCGTGGTCTGGAGAGAGCCGCTGACTGCAAACAGGCCACGGATACATGGGGGTAATCAAATTAGAATTCACGGGATCGTTGGGATGAATTTGCCCTGAACTGGAGTTCTTACCCATCCCAGCTTTTTTTTTGTGAGAAGTAGTTCCAGGACTTTCTCATCAGCTCCCCAAGCCACTGCTTCTTCAATCAGTACAAGTCTCTTGAGCTACATGGAGACTGAAAGTACCAGCTTTTGGTAGGATCTTCCCAATCTTCTCATTATCAGTCCTTATTTTCTTTTCCTTATGATGTTGTCCACCACTAACCCTAAGGTCTCAGATCTTGCAGGCTAGATCTTGCTTGGTTGAAGTGTCATGTTTATTAACTAATTTATACCTTCTGGTGAAAAACAATTTTTTAACAATTTCATATTATTTTTCTCTGATCAGAGCTAGCATGCCATGCTCTGGATCAAAGTTCTGGAATTTTATGAGGACTGAGCTTTATTTAGGAGATCTTTAGCCTATATCTTTGCTCCCAAGGAGAGATCACAGTTATGTAAGCAAATCTGATAGATGTTTGTCTAATCCCATCCTTGGAAACCTCCAGTGAAGTCATCCTCCTCTCTCCAGGAAAATCTATTGCAGTACTTAGTCCTCTAACATTCTTGCCGATGTCCAGAGTAAATCTCTTTTCGTTGCAGTTTAAGTCCATAACTTCTCTTTGTATTTGTCAGTGACATGGAAAAAAATTATTCCTTCCCTCTTTCACCTATTAGTAAACTGCTGCTGTGTCTCTCCTCAGTCTTTTTCTTCCCACTAAACAATTCCTCTTCTTTTGGTCATCCATCTCATCTTCACAGATGTCTGATCATATGTTCCCCACTCTGAGGACTTGGAGTCCTTAGTAAATGTACATGTTGCTTAGATTGCCCTATATGGAAGCAGCCCACCTAAAGAGGCCTTTTGTGGGATGGATTATAGTGGGGAGAGTAATTCACATATCTGGCAAAGGACACTGCTGTTCATATTCCTGGTGTGGTGACTGTTTGATGTAGTTGACTCATGGATGTGATTCATCATCACTCCAAGATACTTTTCTGAAAATCTGCTGTTTCCTAAATTGTGTTTTCATAGTCAATTATTCTTGACAGTGTGGTGCCTGGTCTTTTCTCTTTTGTTTTGATTTGAGGTGGGACAGTATGTAGTTTTCATATGTGTTGGAAAAGCAAGTTAGGAATGTCTTTTCTCCCCTTCTTTCTCTCTCTCTCTCTCTCTCTCTCTCTCTCTCTCTCTCTCTCTCTCTCTCACACACACACACACACACACACACACACACACAAAATAGTTGCAGTAGCATCAAAACAGCATTTTTTTTCCACTGTGGTTAGCATCAGTGTGGTGAAGATCTGATTACTTCTGTCTGGCATATCTGTGTGTTCCGTATAGACAAGTCTTTTGTTACAAGCATTTTAAATAACACTCCCAAGTTCTACACTTCTCAACCTGTGTGGAGCAGAGTGAAAGGCATTTATCTGTATGGCCTTTGCCTCTTCACTTACTGAACCTGCAATGAGTCAGGATCTGCTGAAGAAATGGTCATTGCATGGTTATTGAAAGTGGAGTTCCAAAGAGCTGTTGGATGAGTCACTTTGCCCCAGTAATAATTCACTAATTTTTAGGGTCGTGCTTTCCCCTTCTTTGTCTTGAGGTGTAGCTCTGAGTCACAGATGTCCTTGCTGACTAAAGTGGAAGCTCTGGAACTTGCAGAGTGTCTTAAGTGCACTGAAAACATAAAGGGTTTCCAAAATGCATCAGATGCTTTTGGATCTTAATTCCTATGTGCTTCAGTTCTTGTCTCTAGAATGGGAAAAACAAATCCCATTTCTGGAAGATAAAGTGGGTTCAACTCAGAAAGGCAGCTGGCCACTTTCTTCATGAACACCAGTAAAAAACACCACAGGAAAAAGAAAGGTACGGTTTAGTCTTCAGAAAAAGGTTTGTGCAGTGCCTAGCACCTAAGTGAACAAAGAGAAAATAAAAGAAGGGCAGAACCACTTATTAAGGAAACACTGTCCTAAGCCTAGATTAAGGAGCCATTTCCTTGGAAATACAGTTGAAATTCTCTAATTGAAGCTGATAACATAATGTAATGTGTATTTAGGGGCTTTAACACTACGAGGCATTGCATCCTTTTGGTTCCTTAGTTTTGCGCTTTGGGCAGGATCTGTTAATGCTTTAGGCAGTGATGTGTGTGCGTGTGTGTGTGCATAGTGGAGGAGATACTGCATTTGGTTGCCAGAAAAACTAATTTGGACTCCACTGGAGCTGTTAAATGCTGCTTACCCTCTCATGTTATGGGAATATCTGGGGAATGGGAGGAAAAAGTCTCAAAACGCTCTGTACGGTTTATTGTTTTTCAAATTTTGATGGAAGAAAAAGTGAATTGAAATACAATCTTTCAATAACAAAAAAGGGAGAAGTGTTTTAATGCTCTTGTCATCCTCCTCCCTTTCCCTTCCAGTTCTGGAGCAAATTTAGGGCTGGTTGGATTCATTCAAAAGGTGCAAATGACCCACTGCTAGCAAAAAAAGTCTAATTTTCCCTTCTACAGAGAAATCAGCTCCACTGTGGGGTCCTGCTGGTAGCTATGATGATGTATCACAAGTGTGGTGGAGCCTGTTTCTCACCCACAATAGGCAATGTCTGTTTCTAAATACAGGCTCAGGGAATTTATTTTTCTCATGAGCCCTTTGTTAGCTAGGGGCTAATGAGTTTGGGCTGGTGGGATCCTCTGTAACCTGTTGATGGCTGCTGAAGACAAGCAGTCTGGTATGGCTATCTCAGCACTGGGAGATCAGTGAAGTGAGACCAGAGCAGAGAGGAAGGGGTTGGGGACAAACTGAAAAAAGAAGAGAAGAGGGAGCAGAAGCACAGCTGACATGCAATTCAGGCTCCTAGTGATAGTATTGGCTAATGTAAATGCTCACCATAGGCACACAAAGATATGATCAAGGTCCTTCCTGTTTTCAGCAGGAATACAAAACATAAGACAAGATCAACTCTGGACTCTGAGAGATCCAGAACAGGAGAGGGATGGCATGTATTAATTGTGGTGATCTACGTGACTCTCTGATGAATAGAGATGGTCAAAAACCTTCAAAGGAAAGCAGAAATTACAATTCTGCCTTCATGCAAATATTCCTGCTCTGCCAACTGTACTCATCAAGTCTGGACATGTATCACACCACACGGCTGGTTGCACAGGAGGGAGCTATCTCATTCCTGTGAGGAGGTCATGTCTCCCTACATTTGGATGTTGCAAGAGTCTGCTTTCTTCCCTGCATTGCCCAGAGATAGTTGATCTGAACCACGAAGTGCAGGACAAGGCAGTGACCCTAATGCATGAGCATGTAAAGATCTGTTCTTTGAAAAGTACCTGAATATTTCATCTCTACTCAGAGAATTCTTGGTGATTTTATATTCCATATCAAAGCTGTGATCAGCATTATGTGTCTTTTAAAAGCCATAGAAACTTTTGCCTTGATCCTGGATGATGTTTGGTCTGCTGTGCTGAAGAGTGGCTGCACAGCCTGAGGTTGGGTCCTGTGTTTGATTAAAAAGGCCTTTATTAAGTACTATTCATGTCTTCTTCCAGGAAGAATGATGCCCCCATCTGGTAATGGGGAACTGGTAGTGAAGATGGCCATATTGTTTTGGGACCTCCAACAAAGAGGTGAAGCTGCGCTGTGTTTTTTGAGTCTCAGAAAGCCCAGATTTTTTTCAGTTGGCAATCACAGACATGTGCTGGGAACATGATTCCCAGGACAAGCTGGAGACAAAGCAGTTTTTAAACACCTCTTAGAGACGACTTCTTTCCATATCTACAAATATGGCCTCTTCCAGCTTCCCATTTTGATCCTAGAGCTGCTACGTGACACATGTCCACCAGAGGGCATGTGGGACATTTTGTCCTCCTGCGCACAAAAAGGTAAGGAACGGTTTCCAAAGCACGTGCCCTTCCAAAATGGGATCCTGCACTGGCTGCCTTGGCCCTTGCCATTGCTCTGGGAATGTTGAGGAATGGTGCTTGGGCAGCTGAGCTGCCAGCAGTAGGGCTGATGTGACCGAGCCACTACTGCAATGTGCAGAGCTGTTCTGGTGTGACGCGGGGTTCTGCCTGCATGAAGGGCTAAATGTAAGTCTTTATGGTGCCGTGACTTTATGGTTCCCTAGACTTGCATTTCAGACCCGTGTATGTGCACATATGTGCATACAACCATGAGAGAGACACACGTGTGCACATGCACATACCCACACTGGCCACAGAAGAAGCTGTATCCACACAGGCCCACTCTATAGCTTGCAAAGTAAATTAGTCTTAAATGACTCTTTGGAAACAAAATAAATCAAATAGCATAATAGTACCATCTTTTTATCTCATTTGTTCCCATACAATTAGTAGTTTTACTGCCATGTTGTGACAGGTGACTGTGTTTGACCTTTGCCGCTTGGGTGGTTGGCTGGTGCTCAAACTAATGAAGACCCTTAATGGATTGGCTTTTGTGAGGCTGTGAGCGGTGGGGTTAAAGAGAAAATGGTGCCTTAGACAGAGTCCAGAGAAGATCCTTCAATTAAACCTGAAGTCTATTAGCAAAGAAATATTGAGGAGGTTGAGAGTTAGCAATGATTTAGCCAGCAAGTCTTCCTTGTGAGTCATTAAAAAAAAAAGGGAAAAAAAAAAAAAAAAAGGAATCTCTCCGGTTATTTATTGTTGAGTGTGTGGTTGGGCTCGCACCCTCATATGTGAGGGAATGGAGTAGAGGCATTGGCTTGGAGAGGCTGGGGCTGCAGGGCCTGAGTCTGAAGTTTGTTAGCCCCTTAACTCCCACACAACCAAGCTTTCCTTGGGGAAAAGAAGTGAGGAAAAATGAAGCAGTGGCAGGAAAAAAAGGAAGACTGATTCTGGGGAAGATAAAACCAGATCTCTGGGATAAATAAGAATTTTTGGAACTTTATTGTTTTTCGTGATGTAAATAAATTACAATGAAAAAAAAGAGAACCATCAGCTTCTGAGCAATGAGTCAGAGGGCAGAGCTGAGCTGTAGAGTGTGAGTAATAAACAGGAGTGGAGGTAGGTTGATGAAGAAGCTTGTGCAGGACAAGCAGGATCTATCCAGAACAGCACAAATGGACACCACAAGCAATGTTAGCTGTGGGGCCAAGTCCCTTTCTGTTAGCTTCCATGTCAGAACCTGAGCATTTTCCATTCCTCCCAGACATTCTTCCTTTTGTTTCCAAGAATTGCTTAATTTTCAGCCTGAGCACCATCTTGCAGCAGTGTTCATGGTCTTGAGCAGAGCTGGGGCTGCCTCTGGTCCTCACCAGTCCTTTGGGTAGTACACTGTCCCACAGCTGAAAAGGCTCTAATAAGGGAAAACTTGAAGCTAATTGTTCTGGGTAGAGGGACCTGTCATAGAATCACAGAATATGCTGAGCTGAAAGGGGCCCCCAAGGATCAAGTCCAACTCCTGGCCATCAGCAGTTCACCCCAAGAGTCACAACATGCGCTCGAGAGTGTTGTCCAAACACTTCCTGAAACTCTGTCAGGCTAGTGCTGTGATGACATTCCTGGGGAGCCTGTTCCAGGGCCTGACCACCCTCTGGGGAAGAACCTTTTTTCTTATGTCCAACCTAAATCTTCCCTGACTCAGCTTCAGGCCATTGCCTTGGGTCCCATCACTGGTCACCACAGAGCAGAGATCAATGGGGTCAGACCCACAGTCCCTCAGCCCCATGCCTGTGCATTGCCCCCAGTGTGTGGACATTGGCCTGCTCGCCCAGGAATGCTCTGGACATTTCCAACACTCTCCTCTCCAGGGCTTCTGCTACCTGCTGGCACTCTCTGGCTGACATGGAGAAGATCCTAAGGCAGAGATCAGTGACTGCCCCTCCTCTTCACCTCATGAGGAAGTTGTAACTGCAGTAAGGTCATGCCTCAGTCTCCCCTTCTCCAGGCTGAACAGCCCAAGTGACCTCAGCTGCTCCTCATTTGGTTTGGTCTCAAGACCCTTCCCCAGCTTTGTTTCTTTTCTTTGGACACTTTGGACACTTTTTTAATAGTTTAATGTCTATCTTACATTGCAGTGACCAAAACTGCCCACAATACTCAAGGTGAGGCTGCACAAGTGTAGAGCAGAGGAAGACAATCACCTCCCTTGACTGAAACTTATTCTGGCTATTTCACCTGCTCTGAAGGTCCATAAGCACCATGGCAGGCCCACAGAGCTGAACTTAAGAATTGTCCGCGTCTTCATCCGCTCCTTATCTATCATCCATCCATCCATCTATCTATCTATCTATCTATCTATCTATCTATCTATCTATCTATCTATCTATCTATCTATCTATCTATCTATCTATCTATCTAATCTCTCAGTCCTTCCTCATGAAGAAACTCCTTCCCTGCAGTTACGCAGTCTCTCTTCTTCTCTTTTTTGTTTTCTCTCACTCTTAGACACGTGGCTCCCCCCTCCTATATCCCCCTACTTTGGGGATAATTTAACATGTTACACACTAACTTTCCAGTAATGGCACTCTGGCTTTTTGAAATTCTGCTTCCCTGTTTTATGGCTGGGCGTCTAATGGTTATCTCGCAGCCCTGCCTCTGGCAATCATGTAAGGAATAAATAGAAGCTGACACAGTAATTTACTTAAATCTTCTCCACACTTTTGCAGCATTTTCCTCCAGAGGATACCCCCGAAACAACAATTATTTGAAATGTCATGCGTTCCTGCCCCTAGGCTACCGACAAATGAACATTAAATCTATTAACAACAAAAAAAATTAAATGTTTACTTTTCTGCGAAGGTAAAGGAGAAGCTGGAGAGAGGGAAGGATGTCTCCAATAAATTTCTTCTCAATAATAAAGAGGTGTAGTTAATGTTCTCTCTAAGCAGAGTCAGCTTGCAGCCCACATCCTATGAGGACAGAGCTGTGATGCCACAGTACTGCCACATCCTTGCCAGGGCAGCTCAAATAGCCTCATTTTTCCAGGCCAGGGAGCTCAGTTTTAGATCAGTATTTTTGCAGATAAAGTAAGATGTGAAGAGGGCCAGGAGCTATAAACAAGGTGGTCGCAGTTCTCAACTTCTCTGGCTGCTGGTGCATGCCATGGGGACTGAGGTGGTGGGAGAGGGAGCATTCTCCCCTTGGCAAAAGGAGGTTAAGAATACAGCTCATTTGTTACACAGAAAGGAAAGCTGAGCATTTTGGTACTCTGTTTCTACATCTTGTAGAAAATCTTACCCTCTTGTAGAGGGTAAGGCTCAGCTTACCTTACTTAAGGCTCAGCTCCTCCTCTTTTCTGTCCTATGCTCCCACGTCTTTGCTCAGGTTTCCTGAACACAGGTGAGCATAGGTATGGAGGGTGGGACCACATGAAGGTGGAATCAGCCCTGCACATGAGTCCCAGTGGAATATAATGCAAATATGGAGAGTCACTGGCATCCACTTGCTGTGGATGAAGGTTCCCATGGGGATCTGGGCAAAACAGACTTAGGGACCAAGCCTAAAGCACAAGAACCTATTTTCCATTCTGGAGATGAGGAAATTCAGATCCAGAGCAGGTACCAAAATACAGCAGCTGAAATAAACAAAATATCCGAGCTTTACTCTGATTACTTCATAGTGTCTTAAAAAGACTGTTCCATGCTTGAAATTTCCACTGTATGGCTTTTTGGAAAATGTTCTTTGTCCATTGATTCAGAAAAGACTGTCATGGGAACCACTGTGTTTATATAGTCAGGAATCCATCCCTTTGACTTGGAAATCCTCTGTCTGTTCAGAGTTTAGGGGTTTAAAAGAAGCAGCAGGACTTCTTGACTTTTTGTAATGAACTTCTGAAGGAAAATTTCTCACCTGATGTTGAATGATTGCTTCTCTATGCTTCATTTTCCCTTCTTTTCAGCAGAAGAAGCTTGGACATAGACCTCAAGCACCTTGGAAAGAATGGCACCTCTGACATGTTGTCTGAATCGATTGTGATGGGGAGTATGAACAGGCACCTGCTATCCACCTTTAGAAGAGGACACATGAATATCTGACCAGCCTTCTATTCCTCTCTGCAGAATGGCCAGGAACTTTAAACTTTCCAGTCACCACAGTTCACATTATCATCAAGCAAGTATACTGGATGGGTCTCTTTTCCCAGTGCACTGGGATCCCACTTCCTTGGGACTGGTTCTGATTCACAGACCCAGACAGTGGAGAAGATATCCAGTAGTCAAGTCCCAGTGGAGCATACTGTCTCAATCCTAATTCATTTTCTCGCTGCTGTCCCAGCCCACCTACTAAGTTGGTTCATGGTATGTGGATGCTCAGTCAGGCTGGACTGCTGTTGAACTGAGACCACGGTTTATCAGTGGGAGATGGTGTTTGCTTGGGAGAAGACCCTCCAAGGTAGCTCCTGGAGTCCTGTGACACAGGCCAGGGTAGTTTATACAGCCAGGTCATTCAGAGGTGGGACAGGGCCTCTGAGTCCCATAGATCCCCTTGATATTTTGTTTCTACCTGCTGTGATTGTTTAAGGAATAAGAAAAAACGTCATCTTCCAAGTGTGTCATGTGTGGTGTGTCTGGAAGGAATTAGTTGATTCTCTACTAACAATCCTTTGACATCCCAGAGTTTTCCAGAGGAGGAAACTAGTTTATGCAAGGAATCAGACTTTAGCTCTGGAGGAACAACTGCTCTGGGTTCTTCTTAGGCCTGATGCAAATACTTTGCCTATTGTCCCGCACTGCTGTGACTGCATAGAGAGTGTGTGTCCTTTCTCATCCTGAGAGAAGAGGTTGTGTGGGGCTTTTGTGGGCGTTTCCCATTTTCTTTCTGAAAGGTTCTGTTTGGTAGAAAGGATTGTCTTTTTCCCCACTCCAGATCCAGCTAAGTGCCTGAAGTTTAATGATACATGAAGAGCAAGGTAGATGTTACATCTGTGATCAATCAGCTCCACAACATATATGTTCCATACAGGAAACCACACGGCTCATGATGTACAAAGCACGGGCTTTTCCCTTGGTCTTAACGCAGATGTCAAAGTATACTGTAGACTCTGTGGTACGACCTGCAGGTGAATTCTGTCTCAGTACTGCAGTGGATTGATTTAAATGGTTCCACTGCCAGACAAAAGTCTAAGCACCACAGGGGGTTTATGAGTTATCCTAATACAGAGAAAACAATTATGTGCTCTAATATATTGGAATGGACTCTTAGATAGCATGTAGTATCAATACAAGTCAGTGTCTGCCATTATAAATTAGAGGACCTCAAATACATGTTATTGTATTGCTGAGAAAAAGAGAAAAAAACCAGGAACTTAGGAAGAGCATTCACCAAACTACTTTGCATTATTAAACTTCCTCCTGTAATGTCTCCACTTTGATCTCTTCTCTGGCTGGATTCAGATCTCAGCTCCTGATTTCCACCAAGGAAAGCGTATAGGGCAGCTGTGTGCCTGCACTTTTCTTTTTCTAAGCTTTGTAGCTTGTTCTTGTGCTCTCAATTCCGGATAATGCTGGACCCCTTTTATCCAGCCCCTCCTCTTGCCCTTTCAAGTGAAAAGAAGACTCCTGTGCCTCCCCATCAAAGTTAAAGGGAGGCTTTAGAGAGGAAGGCTCAGCACGCTGGGGCTCTTGAGCCTGTGTTTAATCTCTTTTCCCGTTCCTGTGTGCCTCTGTGGCTTCCCTGCCAGTGTCTTTGTTGCCAAGTTTCTCATTTCCTTTTATTTGTGTGTGCGGGAGGTTGCCAGGCTCGCTGGAATGCATCTGAAGTCATCTTGGGGGGACACGCCTCAGCCCCCGCCCCGGGTGATCCATGACTGGGCAGGCTGGAGCGGGCTTCCCTGGCTGCAGGAGCAGGACCGGGAGGGGCGAGCGGGCCGGGCCGGGTCCCCACGCTGCTGCTCTGCAGCTGGCTTGTGCGGGTGTGGAGGAGGATGGAGGTCAGGGAAAAGGGATTGAGAGAGAGCATCTTGACTTCTGGTGCTGCTCTGCCCGGAGGAGAGCAGAGACATGTGCAGACCTTGGCAGGGGAGGGAGCCCTGCTCTGTCTCAGTTCCTGCTCACCTCGGCTGACCTCAGTGCCGTGCGAGGGAAAGGTCAGCAAAGACGTGGGATGGTTTTGCTTAGGATGGGTCTGGAGTGTCTGGAAGTGGCAGGTTGCTGTGCAGCAGTCTGCAGCAGTCCTGGCTGGCCTGTCCCATGTGCTGAGAACACTCAAGTTTTGATGTTACTTTCTGCTCGTGGGCACTGAGAGCAGCAGCTATGCTAAGAGCCTTGTCCTGGCTCAAAGGCCTCAGCACCTCTGTGGGTGTGAGTGGTCACTGCTGTAGTGCACAGTCCAGAGCTGCCAGGCTCATGTGGACCCTGTGGCTAACAGTCAGCATGTCACTGCTCCAGCACCTGCCAGATCTCCCTGCTGCTTTGTTCACAGGACATTTGTATTGCCATTGTCTCTGCTTCCTTTGGACAGGCCCATGGGGTGGTGCAACTCTGAGTTGGTGCAGTGCACCTGGATGTAATTGTTCTGGCTTTGCACCCAGAACAGTCTGTCAATCTGCAAGCCCGAAAATCCTGCAGGAGACCAGGAGATTGCATCACATATCAAGGAAAAGACTGACTGATAAATACATTGCAGTAAGCAGAAAACAGTCACTCGCTGTAAATACTCTTCTATGTTTTGTTGGTGCTGCTATTTCCACTCAGTTGTTTAAATATCTTTGCTGAGAGGCTTCCACAATTGAATTTTTTTTCAAAGTACTTCTTTGCTGTACATCTGGCCATTCCTGAATTACTTTTATGGAGGATTCCTTTGACATTTCCAATACTTCTAAAAATGAAAAATGTGGTTTATTAATTAAAATATTGTGAAGAGAGCTTCTGATAAAGCCAATGTCTTTTTCAAGTGTTAAGAACATTTTTATTCAAGAATATTTCAAGAAAAAAAGCTTTTCCTATCTCTAATTTCTATTTTGTCTTCTTTTATCAACTTCAGATCTTTTCCTTCTTGGTTTCCTTCACTAGGACAAGTTGCTGTAGGATGGCAGAGCAGAAGGAAGGCACAACATCTCTCTAATTCTTCCCTGCTGCTCCTTGGCATCCACACATACTGTGTATTGCAAGAGAAAAGCAAGACCTGGAAGCAATCTGCTGAGGGTTTCAGATTCTCTGTTCCTCTCTTCCAGTCCATTAGGTCAGAAAGAGAATGGCTATCAACAAGTGTTTCATCTGGAAGTGTAGCCCTGGGAATTCCCTAGATTTTTACCCCAGCTTGAGCTTAAGACCAGTTTCCAGCTATCAGTCATTCTTGGCTGAACTTATATTCTGATTTTCCTGAGCTGATTTCCACTGCCTGCTCCCCTTATAATGCCTCCTTTGCATTTGGAGTGTGGTTGTGTCAGGTCCCAGCACAGGAGATGTTCTCACTTGTGCTGGTTACTGCTGGACATGACATGGCTCTAAACTTTTACAGTTATTGCTTGAAAGGGGAGGAGATTTTGCAGGGAATTGGTCCGAAAGTTCTTCTGATCAGTATTTTAGAGATTTTGACAATCAAATGAAAATCAACCAGAGAGGTAGCAAACGGGAAGAAGGTTGCAAGTCCTTTGGAGATCAAGGTTGCTACTCAAAACGTTTAAATTGGTATTGCTGGAGAAATAAACTAAATTTAAGTGATTAATATTCAGTAGATGCAAAGGCTCAGTGTGACTAAGGAATGGAGGAACTAGTGCAATGCCTAGCAGGGAGGGCAGATCCCAAACTGAGTGGGAGTCAATAATGTTGCACACTTGCAGTAAGAAAGTGTTTGGGCCTGCTTTCTATCAATGCCAGGGTCACTGCTGAGACACGAGAGGTCCCAGCAGCTCTCTGGCCCACTGCAGTGGAGTCTTGTGTAGTGCTGAAGGCTGCCATAGAGCTGGAAACCACAGCCTGTGAGGAAAGGTTAAGAAACTGGTTTATATGAAAGTAGAGAGGACTACGGGTGCAAAAATTCTCACTTTCTCAGTGTACAAATAAATGATATCAAGAAGCAGGTAAATAGCCATTTTCTGTGCCCACCTGCTAACAAACAGAAAGAAACAATCATCCCTAGAATGGAGGGAGATGATGTAGTAAAAGCCTTTGCTAACTCATGGAGCATAGAAGCACCAGCAGAGATCACCAAGGAGCTGCTGGTATCTTGGCTGGAGGTGCTGCAGAATATACCTCAGACAGGGATGGGCTGGATGTGTCCGTCTCAACAGGGATGTACCTGGGTCATTGCATCGTTTTTCCCAGCCTACATTTATACATTTCTCTCCACCCATTTCATCTGCCTGAAAGCTGGCAGGGTAGTGGGAACTTCAAAGGAATTTGTATTTTAAGATTTTTCCTTTTTCCCCATGGAAAACCTCCAGAATCAATGAAAACATATACCATATGCTATGTCTTCCCCCAAGAGAAAGCAATGCAGCAAGCTATTGGGTAAAAATGCTTTGAAATTTCCTGATTGGAAGGTAATTGATTATCAAACAACAGTTATACTGTGCAACAGAGATCATAGCTCCTCTTTGGTGCTGGAAAAATTAAGGATTAAACCTGCACCTCCTAGAGGAGGGATGCTTGGGGAGAGGTGTCCCTTGCAGAGAGGTAGTACAGTACAGTACAGTAAACACATGATGCTTTCATCAGACATCAGCTCCTGGTGTTCCAGTCCAGGCCACTGGCAGCTCGGAGCTCTCCCTACAACCCTGGAATGTGCATGGCTCGTTAGCAGCAGCCTGGCAATCTGCAGAGCCTGCTATGGTAGCAGCTGCTTTTCCAGAGCTGTCCCACTTGCAGCATGGCCCAAGGCTGTTTTCCAAGGTGAGGTGCTCCCTGCAGCTGGCCCATGGGGACCTGGTAGATCCTCACCAAAAGCAACCAGCTGGAGCAAACTTTGCTTCCTTGCAAAGTGCTTCCACCTTGCAGTCCTGCCTGCCCAGCTAGTCACCCTGCTCCCTGATGTGTACGCAGCCAAGTGCCAGGGAGCAGATGGAGGAAGTACCATCTGGCTTCTACCGAGCTCATTCCCAGGCTGGAGCTGAGGGAGCTGCTGCTGGAACAAAGGATGGCATTGCTTGAGAGTGCCTGGACTAGAGAGTTTGTGAGTACTGTAGGAGTCTTAAGCTTGCTTCTCTTATGCTCCTTGACTTTCCCAAGCTGCAGCTCTCATGTGTGTTCCCTGAGAGCTGAGCAGTAGGCTCCAGCCACTCTCCCTGTCTGGGGGACTTCTGCTGGACTCATGAAAATCACAACGCATCTTTCCTCTCCTCAGTCCACACTCATGGTAGGACCATATGGGCCACGCTCATGGGTCTGATACCCCAGATTTCTTTCACATGGCTGACAGAGCCAGATCCTGTGGTGCTGGATGAGATTTTCCTCGTTCAGGTTCTGCTTTGTTCCATGCTAACTCCACACAGCTGGGCTGTGTGGGGCTAGTCACCAGGGAAAAGAGGCTGGCAGAGATGAATAGAGGATGTGAACAGTTCCCTTGGTGCCCTTTTCCTTTACTCTTGTTTCCCTCTCAGCAGGGGGAAGCAGTCTCTTCGTGGTCCTCTGCCGATTGCATTGGGAAAGTCATTAAAAAGAATTAAAAAGGAAACAGAAAGAGATGGAAGAAGGGGAAAAAAAACCAACACAGCCCCAAACAATTACAAACTTGAACAAAAGAACAAGATCTTTCTTCTCAAAGCCCTGGACCACTCTCACCTTGACTGCAAAGGACAGCAATGCTTCAGCAACTTACTGGGAGAATGGAAGAAAGCCTTGGCTGGGTTTCTATTGGGATGGTGGTGATATGGGTTGTGGGGCTGGTTGTAAAAGCTGTCATCTGATTGTTCAGATGCTGAGAAAAAAAAAATATATACGAAATTAAATTAATTATACGTAGTTGACTCATCCATCTGCTGAAATTGTCAGTGGCTTGGTATCCTGGCTTTTGGAGAGGGAATAATGTGTAAGATACAATTCTGGGGGCAGTGTCTGTCCTCCATGTTGCTGTGGGAAAGTATCAGCCTCTGTTAGCAACTGTGCTGGGGAGCAAAAGAATGGGATGAAGCACCTGGTTCCTCCTGTCCTGTCTCTCAGGAGGATTTGCCTTCCAAGGTTAAGGGGTTCTGACTGGTCTGGGAAGATCTGGTTTCTAATCCAAGTTCAGTACCATAAAGATTTTCCCCAGATAGCTGCCTGTATTGAGATACAGAAGATACAGAAGTCTAGGCTCTTTCAGAGGCCAGCCACTCATTTGTTCTGAATCATGACTGGACATGGTCAACCACCTTTAAAGGCTTGATAATTGAGTTCTGGATGAGTCCTTGCAACCTGGAGCTTGTAAACTCTGTGGAGGGTTGTCCCAAGATCCTCACCATCTTCACTTCCCTCAGCTTCTGCTTCAATGCCAGTCTGTACTTTCCTGAACTTGTCTTTTTAGAACTCTGGGGCAAAAGCAGAAGCTTTAAGATAGCAGTGAGGTAATTTTTACAGCGGCCTGTAGGCTGGGGAGAGAGGTGGTGATGGGAGAGGCTGGCAGAGATTAGTTGAAGAATCTCATTCTGAAGCCCTACAGGCCACACACTTGCCTGGGTTTGGCACAGTCACTGGTTCAGGTTCCTTCTCAAACCATCACACAAACAGCAGCATTTCCCCTGGGTTTATTTCTGTCTGCTTCAGATGAGTTGGATTTTCTCACCCAAAGATTGGCCCCAGGAAAGCTCCTGGACCATTTACCTATTAGCCCCCCTTACTAGACTCTCACTGAGGTAGTTTGTAGCTGCAGATGTTCCTGTGCATCAGTTACCAAAGCTTAGGCTACAACTACTGCAGAAATCCTTAAATCTAGCACAGTGGATCCCTGTGAACACAGTGGATTTGTTAGTTTATGTCTCACCTGGTGTACCACAAGCTGAGGCAGAAGTCAAAGGGGCTAACACTGGGGAGGTTTGGATCATATACTGAAATAGATTCAGCTGCTCTGCAAAGTAGGGTTTTCATTGGTGGTGCCCTTAATAGCTTGCATTACCTTATTTACATGTATATTCTGGAATATACTGTATATTAATATAAGTGTGCATTTATACAATTAGCTGTATTCTTCTTGGTGTAACTGTGTTTGTGTTGTTAAAACTTGCAGGTTTATCTTCATACAGATTACCAGTATTGGGGTAAAATGCTATGACTTTCATGTACTTACAGTTGATTTCTTGTTCACTGGCTGATCCTGTGGAAATATTTGGTTCCCAGATAAGGTCAGGTAAGTGTGTAGTTTCTGGGTGTGTTGAGGTGTGCATTGTTGTGTGCTGCATGAATCACTCCCTGAGGGTGTTTCTGTGGGGTGTTTTGAGGCATTCACTCTGCGCGTCACCATGGGGACAAGGGGGGGTGGCAGAAAGGAATACAGTTTGTATTTCTTAGTGTTATGTGGTTGTGCTTTCACAGTGCCTCAGAGTGAAGGTGCACGATAAAATACATACCTCTGTCGTGTGTGTTTCTGCATGACAATAATGTGCATGCACACGTGCACTCGCACATACAGGCACACACCCTTCAGGCTCCGGGGCATGTAGGAGAGAGTGTGTGTGTGTGTGTGTGTGTGTGTGTGTGTGTGTGAATGCTATTTAAATAAAAAAAAAGGAAGTGAATCAGGGTCGTTTCCATTTTAATTGTAAAACAGATAAGCACTAAACACTTTGAAAAAGTAAATGACTTGAGAATAATTACTATCTATTACTCTGCGTCCCAGGGGGGCAGTTGGAGGAGCCCAGATGGCTACAAAAATGGGATTTAGCAGAAAATTGAAGACATTATTCACCGTAACACATTATCAATTACCTTCATATCAATTACAATAACCTTACATTAGAAGAAGGGCCAGGAGACTATCTTCAGCCCCCAGCCTGAATAGTAATTGCACTACCCCTATGGATGGGGGTGTGGGAGGGGTGTGTGGGGGGGTGTGGGTGGCTGTGGGTGTGTGGCTGTGGGTGGGTGGGTGAGTGTGGGTGTGTGTGTGGATGGGTGTGTGGGTGTTAAAGGGCAGGAGGCACCACAGGTTTGTGCAGGGGTTTTGGCAGCTCCAGCTACTGGGAAGAGAAGGGGAAGGGATAATAGCCACTCAAAATAGTTTCTCTCCTCTCTCTACAGTCACCTCATGGAAGGTTTTCTTCTGTGCTGTTTGTGTGGTCTAATAGCTCGAAGGACAACTGATGTGGCTCCTTCCAAGAAATTCTGCTTGGCTTGCCATTTGGGAAGTTCAGAGTCTCTGTGCAGAGACTATTGTTTCGCACCACTGTCCTCTGCTTTCCTCTTCCCCCTCTCAGCCATTTCAGCCAAGCTGCTCACTCTAATAGGGACTCGTATACAATCTGATGTTCTTTTCTGTAGGATCTGCCTTTCTTGGTACAGCAATCTGTGCAGGAGGTGGGAACTGCTCCCTCTGCCAGACCCAGATGGGGCAGCAGCTCGTGTTTCCTGTAAACACTCACAGAGATCACACAAGGCCTTTGATGGGATATGGAGATGAACCAACCAAAACAAATTTTTAAAAGTCTCTCCTCTTCCTTTTCTCCAGGGATGCTGGATGGTGTCTCGGGGAGGAGCAGTACCAAGGCTGTTCAGCAGGCTGGTAGCATGAAGGCAGCTATAAGGACATCTTGTTGCCTGTGGTTGTCTCTTGTTGCCAGCTGGGATAGCTCTTGTAGCTGGTGGTAAGTCAGTGCTTCTGACTGTAGCTGGCTAATGCTTCTGGCTTGCAATAATACCATTCTGAAATTCCACCTCCTGGATCTGGACTTGATCCAACTCACCCAAGTATTTACACATGCAACATCCACAGCTAGCTATAGTGGTCCCATTCTCTGCTGCAATCCAAACAGGTTTCACTACTATGGTGTCCCTGCCTGTGCACAAATGTATGCGTAAGATAAGGATTTAGACACAGCAGGGCACTTAGGAGTTAAACTGTTGGTGACACTCCCTCTAGCCTCCCCCCTTTCCCAAATATGCAATGGAGTGTCCAGTGGGTTAGTGCAGAGAGGACTAATTGCTATTAAAAGGCTTTAATCTGGGAGATTAGTGTTGGCTCCAGGCAGTGTTTGCACACGAAGGAGATGTTTCCGATGAGATGAACTAGAATTTGTCCCTGCTGTTTTGTTGATAGAAAATCATCTTCCCCTTGGTTTTTTCTCTTTATCTCTGTCTTTCTTGCTTTCTTACTCTCTCTGATCATTTGCTTTTTCCTCTTCCTTGAAGTTAAGCTGAGAGCTTTATTTTATTTTGGAGTGGCAGTCCTTTTTGACCTTTGGGGTTGGTTGTCTTTGCACATATGAACAGACATGCATGTGTATACACAGAGTATAAATATTAGACTGGACTTCCTTGGTTCAGAGTCCTGCAGGAAATAGATCCTGATGAAGAGAAGTAATGATAAATATATTTTCCCCTTGTTTGCTGCTGAGCCTTTTGTGGGTCAAGTAGGGGCCTGCAGAGTCCTTCCTATAACATGAGTCAGGTCAGCTGTCTTCTCCTGGGCAAAGGCTTGATCTAGAGATCATCAGGAAAAGGTGTTGCAGAACTGAAAATCTTAAAGCTCCCCACAGAAGTAATTAGTGGGAGGTAATTAAATGATTACATATGGGAAGGTATGGAGTATTACTGGACCTGGCATGACCCAGGAAATGTCACTATTGACTTTGATAAACATTGGATCAAGCTCAGTGGAAATTAATCTGATAACATGCCAGATGTGTCCAGAGAGCCTTTCCATGAAGGAGACACATTTGACCTGGGAGCACAGAAATCTTTGTGCTATACTTGCCGAAGGATCCAAAAGCAGAGGTGTTTGTTCTGAATTTACTGTTGTCAGAATCCATGAGTATCTTTTAGGTGTGACTATACAGACTCACAATCCCTGCTGCTCCTAGGGTACAGTTGGAATTTTCACAGCATCCTCAGGAAGTTAAGTGCCAATTTCATTTGAAAAGCACAATGGGATAAATATTGCTTGTCTGTAACTCTAGTGGAAAGAATTTTGTATCCTAAAGAGAAGGATATGTGAAAACTTTATCAGAAAAGGAAGACTCGAGTAGAACCACAATGTAGCACAACACTGGCCTAGAGAGTGACCAGACAGGGGCTAGAAAAGAGGAATGGTAAGAAAGAATGAGTCCTCAAATCAATGAGGTCAAGAGTCAAGGGGGCAGCTGGGTCAGGGGAAGAAAAGTGGTTCAGGATCTGGGTCATCCAAAGAGGTCAAGACTTTCCAAGGAGGTAGTGCTTTTCAAAGTGGTACACATCATTCTTCTGTGTGCTGCCTGAGCACCATGGGCTTTGCTCTTTTGCAGGATGCTACCAGAATCTTCCATGAAACTGCACTGTCATTATTTCACCACAGATAGGTATTTTGAGGAGGTGTAAGTGAGGGACTGGGAGAAAGAGGGGGAAATTAAGTCACCTTTGTATCTCTGGGGGATGTTTGGCTCTCCAAAGGCTGTTGTGAAGCCTGTTGCTTGGCAAAGTGGTGTGGTGTTGTGTTCTTTGGGTTTTTTAAAGCATTTGAATCAGGTATCATGTGTCACAGAATGGGTTCTCTTAGGACAGCTTTGTAGTGGGCTGAAATTTTGTATAAACATAGTTATTTCACTCTCTTTCTCCCTGCCCCTGTCCAAAAATCCAAACAGCAACTGTTAGCCAGCAGGAAGGCAGACCTCCTGATCATGTAAATTGCTTTAGTTCTGTTGTTTGCCCTTGTTCCCTGAAGTTTTCGGATGATATTGGTGTAACCAGCATAAGGATCTGGCCTCTAGCATGTGTTTGTCCCATCTGCTGTCCAGCATGGATTTAATTTTCATGGAAGACAAAACTTGCACGGATTGTGATTTTAAGGAGGGGCCCTTTTTCTTTTCATGAGCCAACTGCAAAGCCTCAGGGGCCAGATTCTGAAAGGCAGTCAATGCCAAGATCTGGAGGGACTGGGAACTCAAGTCCTGGCAACTTCTAGCTTGTGGTCCAGTATTGACAAGTCCATAGGGAATGGAACAAGTGTTAGGCGTTTTTGTAAAAACAGTGACAATGATACAACCTTTTTTTCAGTAGCAACATTCCTGGGGGGAAGGGTCAGACTTGCAAAAAAGGTCTCAGTTGAAATACGGCCTGGGAAATTCTTAAGGGGTTTAGAAATAGTGGAACAGGGAGGATATTTCCACTGCAGTTGACAACCAAAGTAAAAATAATGAGCCCTTAAAACAAACAAACAAACAAACAAACAAACAAACAGACAGACAGACAAAAAACCAAGAAGCAGGTAGGAGAAAAGGAATTTTTTTCTTTGGCTTTTTCTTTAGTTCTTCTATTTCAATAGGAGCAGAAGTATGTCAGGTGATTGCTCAAGTGATTCTTCCATGTATTCAATGCTGCAAATGCTTACAAATATTAATAGACAGTCTTCTTAACATGTCCAGTGATCTTGCTAGTCTTGTGTTTATGTTACAAGATTGGAAATACATGATATTTTCTAAATTGTCAGGCATGATTTATGAAAAAAAAGAAAAAAAAAAAAAAAGGAAAAAAAGAAAGAGAAGTAAAATGGCCAAGCCCAATATACAAAGCATTTTGAAAGTGTCCCAAACCCAAGAATTTAGAGTTCACGTTGAATATTGTTTATTTTTGTATAATATTTGTTGGATACATTTCTTGACTGTTATTGGTCATATGCAAGTGGCTTTCTGTGCATTGGGGTAGTTGCGTTAGTAACTCTTGTTTTTATTACATGTTTCTTGAAGTTTCTGAAGCTCTTAGAATCAGGTAAGTAGATGACAATATCAGTTGTCCATTCAGTTTGTTATCTTTTCAGTGTTTCTTTGTCCAAGGTGAGCATTACATCAGAATAAATAGCCTAAGAATTTATTAGAAGCTTAAAAGTCAGGAGGTACTCAGAATCTATGATATGATTAATTATTTTAATGAATTTCAGAGAAACTTCTGGCTTTAGCAGATATAGCACACCATTTTTTAATGGCTTATGTTGGAAATATCACAGATAGGCTTCTGGTCATTTATAAATGCTTATGAAAATGGATCTCACTGTGTGATTGGAATCCTGGGGGGGCCTGCATCCAGGGCAGCTGGACCGAGTTGGCCACTTGGTGTTCGGAGAAGTATTTAGAGCTCTCCATGTGTTGAACCTCTTGGTAAGGTAAGGTTGAACCTTATTGGTAAAACTTCCACTTTCCATCAGAGAAGTTTATGTCCTATACTACATCCAGGAGTGCAGGTCCAGTCATGTATATGTCTTGCACAGAAGTGCCCCCCAGGAGCAGGGAAGTGCATTTTTTGGGAGGGGACTGCACTGATGTGTGGAGTAATCATGAGAGATGGTGACTGGTGCAGGATGAGACTGGGGACAAGAGACTTAGAAGGGGCATGGGAGAGACATACAAAGAGCCATTGCATTGGGTTCAAAAATAAAAAGACTCTGACACAGGCATTGGAACTGGAGAGCTTCATGGACAGGAGGCAGCAGGGAGCTCACTCAGCAACCAACTAATCCCTTTTCTCAGTTTCGCAGCCAACTGGTGTAACTGCCTCTTCTAGCCTACCAGTGGCCTTAAAAATCTTGAGGAAACCTAAATTAAACCTGGCCTCTGATGGGTGTTCTGCCTTCCCAAATCCAATTAGCCAATCATGACTTTTCACTTAGCTGCAGTGACTTTAATTGGATCAGAATAACAAAGGAAGGATAGAAAATTACAGGCATTTACTTAGCATGCATGGTGGAGCTTTGAAGCAAGGATCATCATGATCTCTAGCACTGCAGAGGTGGTAGAATTCATCAGAGGTGCAAAAACTTCATGAACAGTCCACAATAATATGTATGAAGTTTTTTCATCTTCTTATAATCTGCAAGCATCCATATGAAAAGCTGTAATACATGTGGTGGTCCAGTCTGCTATTCTCCTGTGTGTGTACTCTAGCCAGCAAAGTTTGGCTGCATGTAATACCTCCTTTGCACTTGGTGTGAAAGGGCTTTTGGACAAGTGAAAGGCCTGTGAATAAAAGGCCTTCAAGTCTCTAAAGCTGAGCACAAGCTTAGATCTTTGCAGAACTGAGGCCTTTGAACAGAGGATTTTATTTTTGACTGCCATTCAAGGGTGCAGGGGCTGTTGTGAAGCACAGCAGCTCCAAAATGTGCATTCCTGTCATGCAATCACTGGGTCTGGGGTAAAACCACCAGATGATCTTTAAAAGCCAGATTCCAGGGTATCAAGATGATGACAATGCATTAGCACCAGCACAAGACTTGGCACTGACAGAGATGATGTAGCAATGCTACTAATAAGAGCTAAACTTCTTCTGAACAGATGTGTCATTGGCTTACTCACAGGGATGTGGGAAACAGAAGACATGGCTGCCACATCCAACATCTTTTGATCATAATTTGGAATGAGATTTTGGAGATCAAAACATACATTAAAAGATGCCAGCTTAGTGATTTGTTTTTCCTTCTGCATTTTACTGGTTAGGGTTGGGGCTGACCAGTATATGATGAATATAGTGCCAAGCAAAACTCAGAAAAACCATGAGGAGAACAGCGACTGTTTTCCTGCTTTCTGTGAACTTAAGGGACTTTCCTTCTACCAGAGCAAATTGCATCATGCGGGCCACACTCCATGCATGCTGATGCTACTTCATATCCAAAGGATGCCTTGCAGCCTCAGTGAATGTTGATCTGGATTTAACCAACATAACAGGGATCAGATTTTTGCCCACTGGGAGCTGTCAATGAATGCGAAGTGTGACGTAGTGCTTATCTAGCATGCACACGAGGGACCCTGCTGCAAATCAGGAATGACTTCACTAAATTCAGTGGAGCTGAACAGCCATAAATGAGTAGAATGAGGCCCACACATTATCCCAGGCTAGCATGCTATCTTTAGCAGGCCCTAATGAATTCAGCTGCAGCATGTAGTCATTATTCCCAGTGAAAGGAGCAGCTCACCATTACATGACCTAGGATTTCAAGAGTTTGCTATTAATGCACCGAGTTGCTGTCCTAATGCAGAACCCTCCATGGTTCCAGGACTGGGGGAAACATGAATTACCCCGGATCCAGCCAAAATCTTGCTAAGGCTTTTTCAGCACCTTCCAGCACAAGTAAGAAGGGAGGAAAGGCTGGGGTAATAGATGGCACATGGGGCCCAGAAATTGTTTATGATGCAAATATGTTTAAAAGTACTGCCTTGCCTCCTCTGGGAAAAGGAGCTTAAAATTGAAGTCTAATGATAACAAATGATTGTTAATGAGTTGTCTAAACATAATAGATGGAAAGAATTAAAAGCCTAGAATAAACAGGGTTTCATTAAAAAACAATAAAGAAACTACACAAATTTCATATCTTAGAATAAATAGGGCCTTGTGGTCTCACTGGGAGTGGAGGGCACTGAGGTGGGTGCATGGGCTGGGAAGCTGAGTCTTCTCCTGCCTGGATGCACTCCCTGGACCCAGAGCTCTGGTGCCTGGGCAGTGCTTACTGGCAGAAGCAAAGGGCTTCACTTCTCCACAGCCTGTGCACATGCCTGACCTGCAGTATATGAGGAATCCCACCAGCAGTCCTCAGGTGCTTGAAAGCAGTCACTTGCTCAAGTGTCCTGCTTAAGCACCTCTCAGCACCTGTCAGCACTCTGAGATGGAGAGGAAGATGGATTTTTCTCAGAGGTGTTTACAGCCAGAAGCTGGATAACCCTGCCACTGGAAGCTTCCATGACCTCAATTTCAGCTGTCTATGTAGCCCTTCCCTGAAGTGCCAAATATTGGTTCCAGGGTCCACACAACTCCCTGGGGAATTTGATCTGTTCCTAAGGGAGTCTGCAAAAGTTACTAAGAAAGGCAAGCTCAAACCAGCTGTATAATAATCTATAGAGCATCTTTTAGGCCCTTCAGAGACAGATATATTTTTTAGGAGCGCACAGATAAAACTAAAGTTGAAAATCAGTTCTCTAGAAAAGTGTGCTACTGAGAATGTGAAATTCTGCAGAGATTTCACAAATGGTTCATCAGAATGTTAGATGCCAAGAGCACACACCATATTTCATCTCAGTGTGTGGCAGATGGCATATCATAGATAGATTCTAGACTAAGATTTTATTAAGGACATGTGAAGAGATGATCCACAATACCTTGGTGGGTTTGTTTCCAAGACTGTCTGCATTTGGCATGGTGACATTATTGTTATTTGTGTGTGGTGGAAAACTTTTAAATTTCAAAGTTGTTTTCAGACTTTAGAAAAGATTGCTACCTCAGGTTTCGTTTAAAATCATCCTCTGAAAAGGAACAGTATTCTGCAAGCCGGATTTAGACTCTGGGAATCTGACTTACCTTTTACAGTTTTTCGTTAAAAGGAAATGGGGGACAATAGAAAAAAAATAAAATGATATGGCAAAAAACACATTAGGATTTCCTCAGCAAACATTGCATTTACTATTAATTTATTTTAAAAGACACATTTTTCTCTAGGAATTAGAAAAACAAAAGAGATAGAAATCTCAAGACTTCCCCCCCAGCCCCACATTTTCCATTTGTTGACTTGGAGATCTTGTTTGTATTTCAGGAAGGATTGCATGTTCAGCAGAGTGTATGTGAGAGCAGGAGTTTTTGCTGTGGTGATGTGTCTGTTTTTCAAAGTGTGTCCATGTCCAAGTGTAATGTAGTTGTCTTTACTGATATGCTTTATGATGGTGGATTGCAGATCTGACAGGCTCTCTCTATGTGTTTGTAAAGCTGCATAGGGCTCAGCACCTCAGAAGACCTCAGTCTTGACAAAAATCCTGGAATAACCCTAACATTCAGCTGGGGCTGGCTCCTGCCTTTAATCATGGTCATTTGTACTTCACCCAGTGGCTGGTTTACCTGGGAACACTTGTGAACTGTGCCACGCAAGTGCATGATAAACCAGGCTTGGAAAAATCCAGGCAAGAATTAGTGCTGTGCAGACTCAGAGCTCAGCACTGTTTCCCAGTTGAAAAATGGCTCTCTCATGACAAGGTGTCTTTCTTTTTCTTGATTAAAAATATAAACTTTGGTTTTGAAATATGCTATTTGGAAGTTTCTGTTGAAACTGGAAAATGATCAAGTTTTTAATATGGGTTTAGGAATATATTTTTACAATTACCTAGAAAAAAACCATACCTCCTCTCTTCAAATCAAGGAAAATTAAGATTACAAATAAAATTATATTTTGCATAGGAACAAGTATGTTGTTAACATTCCTATTAATAAGAATTAGCATTAGTATTATTGTTGTTACCCTCTTGTTAGTAATATTATTAAATGTATTTTCCTGTGTGCTTAGGCTGAATGTAGCATAGTCTGTCTTTCTGAGGACATTTGGCCCTACAGCTGGGCATGTGAGAATTTGGGGTTCTGCTGTACCTGTGACATTGTCACTGTTAAACATGACTGTGTAAAGGCATTGAAATAGTTGGGTGAATCTCTGACCATATTTGCATTGGACTCTGTATGTGACTGTGTGTGGACTCATCCATGTGGATGCATTGCTAGTCCTGCAGAGAGAAGTTCTGGAAGCTCCAAGTCCTGCTCCTTGGCAGCTGCTGATGTTTCTACCACAGTGAGAGAAGAAGGAAACCTTCCAAATTCTTCTTCTTCTTCAGTTAAATGACATATCAAGACTGGAGCTTCATATCTGAGCCCCTTGGAACCAAGGTATTCTCAAGAAAAACTTAATCCAAATGGATCCAACTCCCCAAACAGCTCAATTTTGGTAAAACTTAGTTTGATTAAATGAAATTATGTGAAAACATTCTCACCGGCTCTAGTGAAGAGCACCACAAGTGGCAGTTTGAGACTTGATCTGGGGATTCCCATGCCTGGGATCACAGACAAAATCCACCCCATGATTTCATACACAGGAGTGTATTAATCCTTCAGTATATCAAGTTTAAAGAGCTTGCATCCACAGGAGTGTGCCTTGCTGGCTGAGCAGCTTGTGTCACCCCTCAGGAGTCTGCACTGGGTGGACTTGATGCTGCAATGTGATGCTTAAAACGGTGCTGGTGCAAGCAGTGTTGGTTTAACGGCTGGTGTGCAGGTCTGGGAGAATCACAGGATTACAGAATGGTTGAGGTGGGAAGAGACCTCTGGAGGTCATCTTGTCCAGGGCCCCTGCTCAGGCAGGGCCACCCAGAGCCAGTTACACAGGACCATGTCCAGGCATCCCTGCTGGCTTCCCTGCTTGTGTTTGCAACTGCAAGGGAAGTTTTAAGGCTCAGTTAGGCAGCATGGGCCCTGTCAGTAAATCATTGTGCAGTTCAGACTGTTTTTTCCCCTACTGGAGTCCATAGAGAATCAGACAGACTGTGCTGAGCTGGTCCCATCTGCACCCAACCTGGACAGCAGCTTTATCTTGCCTTGTAAAACTGCAGAGCTCTGTGACAAAAGAGTTAATCTCTGCCTTTGTTTCTCTTCCTCTCTCTCTTCTCTCTTGCAGCCGACTGAAAGGCAAGATGAGAGCAGATCCATCAGTGTCAGCTGCTTTCAGCACATCAGCACTTTTGGGGGGTTTATTGGGGACTAGTCCATCAGCAGTGCTTCCAAACTGCAACCACGCTGCAGACATGCCCCTCCTCCTGCACGGCAGCCAGGCTGCCTGGGGATGCAACGCCAGGACCCCAGTGCCACTGGCCAGGGGCTGGGTGATAAATGACTGCATGAGGCATCTCCATGGCTAGCAAAGTCTGGAGGGTCGGCCAGAGCCAGGCTTCTGGGGAGGCAGCAATGAAACCATATTAATTTCTGGGCGTGCGTCCATGTGTGTCTGTGTGTCTGTACTGTCTGAATAATACACTTGACACAAACACACATGCTTCACTTCCAACACATAGAGTAACACGGGAGAGGGCTGAAAGGGAGAAAGCAATCTGATTGACAGGTTAATGAAGCAGTTCATAATAGCAATGGATATTATAACCTTAGAAACAGCTTGTAAATACCCAGTTGCTTTACATGTATAAACATACTCCCATGCTCAGGTCTGTGTATATACATTTGCCTATTTATGAAATATATATGCATATGTAAAAGGTGCAGGAATGTGAAATCAATGCTCTGAAGCGAAACCAAAGAATAAATAGAAGCTGGATAAAATTAAGCTTCATTAGCCTAGCAGCCATATATATCCCCTGCCTTTTATTTTACTCCTAGGGCTGGAAGTCTTCCAAAGCAGTGGAGGGACTTAGAAGCATGCATCTGACTGACTTACACTCCTAAGCCCTCTTGGTATGCTTGAAAACTCCATCTTTGTGGGGTTCATTTAATTGGTGGAGGGGTTTTTTTCTCCTTTTTTTGTTTTGTTTTGTGGGGTGTCAGGGGGATGTGTGGGTGTGTTTATTTATTTGTTTGTTTGTTTGCTTGCTTGGGTTTTTTTGTGTTTGTTTTGTTGTTTTGTATTTAATCCAGGTGTCTTGGGAAGGGCAAGCCCATCCATGCAAGGCTGGGAAATGGTGTTAGCATGAGGAAACTGGAGTTTGAGCCCATATCTAATCTAGCGTTTTGACTAATTCCTCATCACTTTGGTATGTCACCCTTTGAAAAGCTAGATGTATCTTTTACTAGGCAGATATTTGGATGTCATTGTTTGCTTCTGTATTGTATATATCTGTGGGAATTTCCCAGTGTATTCTGGACTGGGGCAATGACTTACACAACAATCCTTTCTCTCTTTTGTGGGACCTATTAGCAAATACAAATAGCAACATACTGAGCTCTTGTGGATGGTCAACAGCCCTGGTACCTGAAAAAGCAAGTTCAGCATGACTAAGGACCTTTAGCTTTTCATTTCATGACTCTGCTTTTACTTGAAAGCCTCAATTTTACAGTAAAATAATTCCCCTAGGTTCTTCTCCTAGCTCCTCTTAGAGCAAAATAGAAGATTAGAAGATTTCTCATACTTACAAAGAAGTGTTAGACTTGCCATAGTTCCCAGCACTATGACTAAGCATCATGACTATGGATGAAAAAAATCAAAGAACCAAATGAAAGATCAGAGCCACAATGTTGATAGAACTCAAACCTACATAATGGAAAGTTGATTTTATCACATTGAAATTTATCTCAGACTTCACCTCTTGTGAAAATCCTCAGCAGATTCCCATCTAAGACTACAGTTAAGTTCTTGGCCTCACATCTTCTGGAAAGAGTTGTGCCAGATATTTTCTTCCCTGATGGGAATTCCATGATGAAAGCACTTAAGAGGTGGGATATGTGCAGAGATTGCTGGTGTGGTGTGGCACCACACATGGAGCATAGATACACGTGCAGTGTGCAAAAAAACATGCCTGCAAGTCTCTAGCCACTTGTGCTTGTGCTTTTGCTACTGGATCCTTTTATTTATAAGACAATCTTATAAATAAGCTTGGGATCCTCTTATTTATATGGCAGCTTGTACTGTCTTGATCTTCTCTTGACCACAGTTCTCAATGAGCTTGTGATCTAAGCTTACAGGCAAAATAGTCAAACCAAGTATTTCTGTGTTAATCTTACAGCTGTGGAACAGATGTAACTTGTCCCTGTGCAAAGCTGAAGACAGAGCTGGGATTGGGACTCACATGTCCGTCATGGTAAGCTCATTATTTCTGTTTGTCTAGACTGGTCTATTATGCTAAAGCAACTCTAGCTGAACATTTGCACAGAAGCAAATAGCTGTATATCTTAGTTTCTAGGAGTATCATAGCTCTGTAATGGGGAATCCTCTGGGCTTGGCTGCAGTTTGAACTACTGTCTAAGAATACTGTTCCGCCTAGCATCCCCTGTTCTTTAAACTCCCTTTTCCTCTATTCCTAGATTTAGTGTCTGCAGTTGATCTCCATGAGCATTTTTAGCTCATAACTGTAAAACAGAGCAGAACAAGTTTACCTAAGGATGAGTGGAGATTAGGGGCGAGAGAAATTTGATCTGTAGCCTGGAGAATTAGTGTCCTTGCATCAGGGATTTGCCCTTAATTCACCACTGGGGAGGATTGTTTTGAGCAGACCGATGCTGCTTGTGCAATTCTCTCCCCAGCCCCTGAGACCAGAGAGGGGCTGGGTGTTGGTAGGCAGTTGGTGCCAACTTCCTGTGGGAGCAGTAGATTAAGGAATGGGAGCTGGCAAGGTCTCCCAGTCTTGGGTGGTGAGGAGGAGCAGGCTGTGCACGACAGTTCAGCTGTCTTCTACCACCCAGACCAGCCAGCCAGATCCGTGAGGCCTTCCCAATCAGCACAGCAAGCTCAGCTTTGCTGCCGTCAGCACTGCTGAGAGCAGAGGCTGAGGATGGGTGAATCCAAATATCCGGATTGCACGGGTATTGGCTGGAAGCATTCCACCATATCCGTGTGGCTGCCTTTGCGTGATATTCATGCTCATCAGAAAATTAATTATTCCATTCAGCAGGCTCTGTGAGCTGGGAGGATTACCTCTCAATACCTGAAGTTCCTCCTAGGGGTGGGAGAGGCATGTGAGTGAGAGAGCTTGTCTGTCCGCGTGCCTGAGTATCAACAGGGTACGTTGTGGACACAGACGAGTACAGACAGCAAGAGATTGTACCTGACCGCAGATACAGGGACGGAATTGCAGGAATAATGCAGAAATAAGGAAGATACTTTGCTTTGTGTGTCTGTGAAAGAGAGTGCCCTTGGGGATGCTGAGTGGCTTTGCACACCAGAAAGAGAAGTATTTTCTTCCAGGTAGGTGAGCTGTGTATAAGTAGAAGAGGGTACAGGGCCTGGGTAAGTGGCAATGCCTTGTCTTTGCCTTTATTTGTGTGATGGATATATGCATGGCCAGACTGTGTCATGCTTTTTAGATCTACATTCAGAAGGGTTGATATGTGTTTAATACAAGCCTAAACCTGCCCATGGTTTCCTGTGTATTTGTGCTTACAACAGGAAAATCTCATGTGTACACAATGATTGTTGAAAAACTGCACATGTGGCAGAAAATCTGGTGTCAGCTGACATCACATTAGTACTTGTGATTTTAACTATGGCCCTCCTAAACACAGCTCCTGTTCTTGTCTTCCTTGTAGTACAGCTGATCAACCCCATGTACCTCAGGGGGTAATTTATATCAGCAAATATGAGCAAGGATCAGGTCTTGCGATATATATAAAAATAAAGCTTCACACCTCAGTTTCAAAGTTTCCTGCAATCCTCCAAGTAACAGGATGTTTTTCCCAATAAGGGGTAGTATGGTCTGTATATGTGCATGAGCTGGGGTTTTCCAGCTGCAGCAGCAAGGAGTGATCTTTCCTGGAAAGCAAAATTGCTTTATTAAGGCTGGGCTTTGAGAGCGCCCTGATTGGCTCTGCTAGGCAGCACAGTGCGGATTTTCAAGCTCGGGGTATTCTTGGAAATTTGTGTTATTAATTGAAAGCTTATTAATGGCAAACACAGGATGACATTTTACATGGTTTAGTTATGTTCTGTGAGTCATTGGTACAATGCAGTCTCAGCCACAAGGCAAGGAATCTCCTGCCGTAACTGATAACAGGAGAGCAATAACAGCTCGCTCCCACTAACTGGTCCTGAGGCGACAGCCACAAGCCTTACAAATGTCTGATCATCTCTCTCAGGA
The DNA here is from genome assembly GCA_032173965.1 of Sitta carolinensis. Taxonomy (NCBI): domain Eukaryota; kingdom Metazoa; phylum Chordata; class Aves; order Passeriformes; family Sittidae; genus Sitta; species Sitta carolinensis. Next base: position 16,461,714 of record CM063287.1, read on the forward strand.
GAGGAGGTGACCCTCTCCTCTGAGGTGGTCACTCATCCTGAGGTTCAGGGAAATCTCAGAGGAAAGCATACTTTGTCACTGAGGTAATAAGCACTGGTTTGTTACCAGTGGGCTTCAGAATTTTGGACTCTTTAAACCTCTGGAATTGCCCTTAAAAATAAAAAGGCCCTGAAGTGAGGGCACTGCTGACATCACACTGAAAGTCAATAGTCCCATCTGTAGAAGAGGATATGTGGTATTCTAGGTAATTAAACTCTGTTGTACTGAACTGTGTCTGGGTTCTCTGGAATAATGCTTGAGACCCATTCTGTCATATTTGAGATGTGGGTCAAGTCTCATTTGTAGGGCAATAGGGAAAGCATTTGTCTTTGGAAGGGAATTGAATATTGCATATATTATCCTGCAAAAACAATCAGGTTTCTCTGTCCATCTTCATAAGATGGTCAGTGCCATATACCATAGAATTAAAGAATATCCTGAGTTGGCTTTGCTTATGTTGTTGAGGCTTTTCAGGGAAGCACTTGTCATAAGCTCCACTTTGGTCCTCAGAAAAGCAGGTGAGAGTTTTCTAAAGCTTGGCCTTAGGTTGGCAAATCGACCCTCCAGGATGGAAAAAGCAAGGGAAGAGATGGTGGGATTCACCATCTGGGCCTGTAGAAATAGCAATACATGTCCCCCTTAACAAAGGGAGTTCAGTTGCAGGTGACTAATGTATTGTTTCTTGTTTGAGACAGCTTCTAGAGCTAAGCATCTGTACAGAGTGGGGAGGGGAACTTTCCTTGAGGATCTGTTAAATCTATAGATCTGTGGGACATGTGGTCTGTAACCCATGTTCAGTGATGCAGTGCCACTCTGCAGCTACAGCTCCATCCCTGGCTGGAGCTGGGCACAAACAAAGTCCTCTCTGCACTGCTGAGAGCTGTACAGAGGAATACAGACAGCAGAGCTCCTCTGCACTCCCTTGTCCAGCAGCAGAATTATTTCCAGAACTGCATTGTAGGCACTGGGAGGAGATTACAGGCCAAGCACTTAAACTCTTCCACTCTGGTTAGCAAGAGCCCCACAGCTGTGGATTGTCTGATGCCAGCAAATAAACCAGATGGATGACAGGGATGGAGACAGGCCAAACTGGGATGGAAAGTATAGTGTGCCCTCCTTTCTTAATGGGCTTCTGAAAGATGAAGTAGCACAAGCTGAAAAGAGCCTTCCAGCTACCTTCAGCTGCAAAGCTCCCTGTGTTCAGATAGTGGGAAACAGGACCTACTCTTTTTTGTGAGACTTCAGATGTGGCTTGTTGGGATCTCCTCTAACACCATAGGATGAAGGGTGATGTCCTTGGTGCCTACAGGAAGGTGGGACATTTCCAGGCTTCATTGGAGAGAAGAATCCAGATCTACAGCTGCAAAGAGTAGTGGGTATGAAAAGAAAAATCCAGCAGTCATAGTCAGAGATATCACAGACCATATGCATGCTAGAGTGTATCACTGCAGATGCCTGTTCTGGTTAGCAGGTTGCAGGAAGATAAAGCCCACCCAGTCGGCACATTACAGTGATGGGTCAGTGCTTCTGATCAACATATGCTGCTATTGCAAGGGGCCAGACCTGGTTATTCCTCCAACACTTCATGTCTGTGATTTGTTATCTGAGTGATGGCAAGGCCTACAATTCAGATCAAACTATCTTTGTGCTAAGTGCTCTATGTACAAGTCTGATGAAACTCAGGTCCAAGAGGAGCTGTCTCCCATTAACAGATTTTTCCATCAGAACATCAATTTATGGACAGGCTATCTCAAAAAGTTGTGAGAAAACCACAAGGCTTAATTTCATCAGATGTACAGGGTCCCCAGATTCCAGCTCTCTTCAAAACTCAAGATAAGGCAACCTAAACTTTTCTGTGAATTTCTGTTGACCATTTAGACACCCCAAGTTTGGTGCCCCCAAATAATGAGTGGCCTAAATAACTCATGGATCTCTTGAGCTTGAAGGCTACAGAAAATGCCCCGGGACTTGGTATATATAGGATCAGGTGGAATCATACACAGAGTGCTGAGAATTTAACTTGGTCCTAGTGTTATGCTTTAGTTCCATGACTGGCTTTCCTCCCAAAAAACTTTGAAACAAGTATGTTCTGCACTAGAATATGCCCACTGCATGGTTTGGGGTACTTTGAGTTTAGGGTATTCCAGCTTTACTAGGAGATCAGTCTCTCACCATCAGGAAACACAATCTACAACAGCCTTTCTCAAAATAAAGGGTTGAACGTCAGTTCAGTGCCTCTTCAAGCTAGGCCAAACTGCCTGCAAGTCGGTTTTGGAAGGGATTACTGAACACACCCCTCAGTGTGCTGGAAAATCGCCCCTGCTGGTAGCAGGTACTGTCCAGACAGATTACACTGTGTTTATGGGGTTCAGTGTGGAGGGGTGGATACAGGACATCCTTGCCAGGCTGTTTATGGCTGTAGGGGAGCGTGCCCTTTCTGGGTGTGATCCTCACCTCCACCATTTGTCCTTCTTCCTCTATTCTGCCATCCCTGAAGCAGCCTGGATTGGTTATAGCCCACATGTTACAGTGGCCATGTACAGAGAGAGCCAGAAAAAGTTAATGTGGAGTTCTGGTCTACTCCCAGGATGCATTTGGGCTGCAGCCCATAATGATATGTATAATTGCAAAGGCCTGCCAAAAAAAGCAGGCTGGATTTAATTGAGTCAACACACTGCTATTAATAATAAAATGGCAGAGACTTTGCTATTAATCACTTGTGCTGGCTTTATCACAGGCAGTCTCGGCTATCTGGCTACCAAACAAGACCTTTAAAAAAATGGTGCAGTGGAAAAGTTACTAGTGGGAATACACCTGCTAACAAATAAACCTTGTAAACACAATGTTCCTTGCAGGAGAATGTTCTTTTTGAAGGGGGATCTTATTTGGGAGTCAAATGGCTATGTCCTGCAGCAAAGTCCTCTTTTTATAGGAATAGATCACTGGAGGATACACTTGGCAAATGGCGCATCTTTGGAGGAGATATGCTTGATAAAGGACTTTGTAGAGGGTGGGAATAAAGGGATAAATTAATCCTCTAAAGGGAAAGGTAATTGCTGCAGGACAGCACAGAGAGGAATGCATCTGTTAATAGTAAATTGAAAGCACTATATCCAGTGAGTGATTGAACAAAAATGGAAATGAAATCTAAATAGCATGTCTGACAACAAAATTGCAGCCCTCCTTGTAGGGGGCTGGAGAAACTGTGGTATATTGAGGTGGATGGCTGGAGGTAGAGCTCTGTACCCCAAAGTGGATGCTGCCAACACTGGATATGCAGCACCTGTGAAGGAGGAGGGTCTGTTCTTCTGAGGGATCTTCAAGGCCTAGGAGCACCCTCTTCCCTATGACCTGACTTGGTGTGGAGGAAGGGTTTGAATGGGGCTCCAGCCCTTTCACACGTGCCCCACATTTGCTTTCATGCCCATGCTCCCTGTGGTCCTCATGGTGAACTCTGCCCCCATGCCTGAGACTGGTACTGTTTCCTCGTGGCAGTGCAGTGCATTTTTAAAAGCTGCCCCTGCTGAGGTTGTTATTGTAGCAAACATGGAAATGACAATGTCTACTTTTACTCTGAGTAGAGCAGCTTGTGGTGACTATGTCTGGGAAGGCACTGTATGGCAAAAATGTCTGAAACCCAGGAAGAAGGGAATGGGCTTGAAAACCTGAACAGGGAGCAGGATGTAACCATAGGCAGAGCCAAGGGATGTAGAGGAGGTAGAAGAACAAACAACACAAATACATTATGTTGCTTTAAGTCTAAGAGATTGTGAGACTTAAAAACATTACTCTTCTAGCAGAGAGTTGGAAGGGGAGAATCCCCTGACTTCTACATTTAAGAATGCCAAAGGAATGGATCTTTTCTTCTCTTCCAAGTTTTCCTGCAAAAAGGGAAAAAAATTCTCTACACCAGTGCAAAAAATCTCTGCATCATGCACCAAATAGTCAAGCAAAACAAATGATTTAACAGACTAAAAGACCTCTTTCTGCTATGAATTAAGAAGGTTCATAAGTGAATGCAAACATTATCCCTCAGAAGGAAAGAGAAAAAAGAAAACAGAAAGGGACAAAAAAAAAATCCCACAAAAAAGAATTATCCGCTTCCTGCTGTTTTCCTTTCCTCCCCATAAAGCGAGTGTCTTATCCTCAGAGAAATTCACTTCATTGTTAGAAATAGCCAAAATTGGCTTGCAACTAGTAAAGATGCCAAGAATTTGCACCTTGCTCTGTGACCTAAAGCAAAAATGACATGAACATTGACAAATTTGACAAGGAAATTTGTGCAAAAAACAACTTCTATTTGGCTAGCCAAGCAGCAAATATGTCGGATGATATGCTTTATTAAGCAATCCATTTTTCAGCAATAGCTGCACCATCTGCAAAGGTTAGTGTGCATCAGGCTTTCCACAGAATTTCATCTGCGTCTGCAGCTAGGTGCAACACACGACCACATTTTTCATGTACATACAATTTTGGATGCAAATAGAATACTTGATGAAAGAGGTGACCTTCCGGACTGACTTCCCCCATGCAGTAAAGTCACAGGCTCAGAAGCAGCTGAGAGAAACATATCTCTGCCTGGAGGGAGGCAGGGAAGTGGCAGAGAGGAAGGAAGGGGAAAGTGAGACATAAAAAGAAGAGGGAACTTCAAGAAGAAGTGCTTCCCAAAAAAATGTCTTGCCACATTGCACAGCAGAGACTCTGCACTTGTACCAGTCCAAGTAGAATGGAAACTGTTGTCTGAAGTAGCTGCAATTTTTTTCTGGATGGTATCCTTCTCTCCATCTTATAGCTTTTCTCTTGTTATCTTGTGTAGTTCCTGCTACTATACTCTCTAAAGATCATTGTCTTTCATTGCTCCCTCTCACAGTTTGTATGCCAGACTTGTCATCTCTTAGGGATGGACCATTTACCTTATTGCTACTACAGCCCCTGCCTATGGCTGCCGGATCTCCTTCTGAACATCCTTGGATACAACAGGATGTATTTTCTAAATCCAAGGAGAGGAAGCATTGCTTTCAAGTATTACTCAGACATACCTATTTTCTGACTGGTTTTGGGGCTTTTTCTTTAAGTCATGATCATCTTGCCTCTGTATTTTCCTACATTATTGGATTTGGCCTTTCATGTCCTGTCTGCCCTACATTAGGTGAAATCAACTCTTCCCTAGTCCCCAGTCTTCTTCCCCAAGTGTATGCTGTACACATGGCTCCCTACGCCTCATTGATGGTTGCTGGTTATAAATTTATGTTCGCAATCCCTACTCCACTTAGCTGAAGTTGGATGCCATCCCAGTGCCTTGCAACTGTCCCTGGTCCAGTGGAAAGTTTAATCTGCCAGTTTATGCCGTGCCATCCTATGGGGAGAGTTCAGTTCAGTGCAGCTCCACACTGCACAGAGAGAAGCTCATTAGCAGGACATGGTAGTGTCTGATGACACTGTGGTCCAAGAAGGCATCATTAGGCACAAAATGTTTTCTGTAGCTCTCTGAGATTTCCTAATAACTTAAGGAATTCAGACATAGCTACTGTGGGGGCACAGATGAAATGGGGAGCAGAGATGTGCTCTCCAAGGGCTATCTCCCATCTGTGTCTTTTGCAGGAGCAGATATTGGACAGACCCTTTGACTGCTTTTTGACTGCTTGGATCCTTGCTGCAAAAGATGCAGATGGCACTGGCTGGGCCTGGCAGGCACACTCTGCCCTGGTTGGCTGCTAAGTGGTGTTAAGAGATGAATGTTAAACTTAACAAGGGGACTTACAGATTTACGTAAGGATTTTACTGCCTTCTAGGTATAAATGATGAAGCAGCTTTGATCTTTAGGGGGATCAGTACTGGAAGTGATTTAAACTAAAGTTAATAAAACTGATAAAACTGTACTCTGTAGTCCCACAGGCTGAAGGAGCCCTTGGTCACTTGACTGCTCTAAGTAAAAATTGTTCACATTTATGAGGGAGACCAAATCCCACTGGCATTAACTGTGTTTCCAGCTGAATAATAAATGGTATCTTCTAAGAGTCCTGCAAGTCCTTCCCTATGTGCACTGCAGGTCCCACAACCTGCTGGAGTCCCCAGGTTGTAAGCTGTAATCCACAGATACCAAAAAAGATAGACCCTTTGTAGTTCTGTGGGTTTTTCTCATCCACTCTTCACTTCATAATCCCTATACCAGGTCTGATCCATTTGCCATTTTGTAGCATGTCACAAGCTATTGTTGGAGCTTTAAAAAATTTTGCCATCAAGTGAAATTCTGGAATTCTAGCTGCCTTTTGCCTTTGGAATTTGCTGGCGAGCAGTGACAAATGCATGCCAGAAACATTAAAATTTCATTTGCTTCATGGGAGACTTTGCCGCCATGTACCTGTAGAAACTGGACATCAGATTACAGATTTTATGAATGGTCCTGTAGTGTCTTCTTTCAATGCAATGCATCTTAAGAAAGTTCCTTATGAAGGTGAAAATTACAATTTCTAATGGGGGATCTGTTTTCTGTCTCCCAGGAATCAGTCACCTCCTACAGTATAATCATGAGTATTTCCACTGGGAATTTCCATAACACCCCACAATGAAACAATGGGAGCTGCAGTGGGCAGGATCTCAGATGTTGGTGCAAACAGGACTTGTGCAAGCTGCACTGATTCAGGTGAAGAAGTGGGTTTTTTGTAACTATCAGAGAAGTTGATGGGATTTACTGACACTCCTGCATTAGCCCAGCTCATTAGGTTTACAAGTGAGGACGAATTCCATGCATTAATTGTGCTTGCAGCTATGAAGCAAACAGGCTTCCCTACATGCCAGGGGATCTACTGTCAACTGGAGCCACCAGGCTGTCCCTCCACAGATACACACAAATGGAAGTCATCCTGCTATTGCTATAGGGTTTTCTAATTCTAGTGCCATTTCCTAGAAACTCTTTAACAACCAGCAGAAATCCTTCTGTCTGCTTGGTAACAAAACAAGTAGCCTTTCATGGCCTTTTCTAGAAACCAGTGATTGGCAGCCACTGAAATTGAATTAGCAGTAGCTCACCACTGGTAGAAAAAAATACTTTTTTTTTTTTTATTTCAGCCCAGTGCACTGTTAGTGATGAAACTCTGCAGCACGGTGATTTGATGAGGCCATGATCTTGGAAAGATACAAAAAGAGATGGGCTGTTTCAGGCAGATCATGAGGAAATCCTGAACTATAAAGGTACAGTCAGCTCTGGGATGGGATTTGCTCTGTGGGGGAGCCAGCTGGAAACTGCCAGTGCTTGGGAGGAAGTTGCATGGAAATCTTGTTACTTGTACCTTGTTTTATAATTACCTCTTGCAGAGTGTGGGGTATTTTTCTGAATTACAGTCACTGTTGGAGACAGGTTATGGGCTTAGACAGACCACTGGCTGGTCAGTCTGGTATTTCCTGCATTCTTACTTCCACAGATCCTCTAATAGCCCTGCTGCCTGGCTTTGTCCTGCTATTGTGTCTCACTGTGAGGATGGCCTGTGTCTGAGATTGTCGGGGGATATCTGCAGACAGATTCTAGTGGAATTTTCAGAGCCCCCTGATTTGCTCCTCACACTCCTGTAGCATTTTCTAGATTCCCTGGGGGCCGAGGTCATCTCTCACTTTACATGGGATAAATTGATAATGACACAATGAAATCGGTCATGATGAAATGGCTCCAGTTTTATTACAGCAGGAGGGGATTTTGTATCTATGTTTCTGTTGTGTTGTCTTGGGAGGTGGGCTTACATCAATGTCTTTTTGCCAAAAATTTCCAATGTTATTTTGTAGTCTCCTATTATCTTGATGATAGATTCAGAAAACAGTTTTCAGAGGTTTTCTGTGCATTTCCAGAGAAGACCTTCCTGTTGCATCTTGTCGAAGCCTGTCTGTTTGCCTTGGCCAGGTTTTTGTGGGGCCACAACTGTTAGAGAATGAGGGAAGGGATAGATCATCTAGTGCAGACTACATGGCTAGAATTTGCTCCTCATCTATCTGTCAGTGCAAGAGAAGAAGTAGTTTGGGAAGTATGACAAACTAGATTTGGGGCCATTTTCTTGTGGCTCCTATTTCTCTCTTTCCTTGTACTATGGCATCAGACTAAGGGCTAGATCCCAGCAG
>CM063287.1:16474858-16529858 GCA_032173965.1 Sitta carolinensis
GAGGTGCTGCACTGCCACAGTTGGCTTTGGGCTTGTCTTGTGTCCTGCTCTCCTTGCGGGGAAGGTCTTTATACTGGCTGCTTCTCTCTTGGGGCAGTCCATACTACTGCTATTGGCATCCCAGATGAAAGCAGCCATGCTGCTGCATTCCCATGGGAAGGCTATCTCCTGTTTCACTGGTGCCAAATTTGTCAGCAGCAGCTGTGCTGAGCTGGAGGAGGTCAGTGCTGAGCCAAGCAAGAGACTGGTACAATGTAAGATCATGGAGGAATAAATCTCAAGCTCAGTGCCATGGCCAAAATTATTCATATTTCTCAGTTGTTGATCTGGAACCTCCAGCCACTGAGAATTTGACCCACTTACTCTAGACTGCCTGGTCTTGGCTTTGCTTTAAGGATCATAGTGACCCACCTCCCTCTGAAAGCTGCCTATTTCACAAAGAGTTCAGTGCAAACAGAGGTATAGGCAGGCTCAGCTTGTACAGCTGAGTCAGAAATAAGACTCAGGCTTCCTATGTTGCATTTTCTAGAAGTCCATAGATCTGTGACTCCAGTGTGAAGGTCCTCTTCTAATAGTCTGCTGATACAAGTGTTTGCAGTTGGTAAATGAATCTGGTTGTAGCAGCCTGTTTGGTGTCAGCCACTGAAGAGCTGTAGGACGTGGGGTCACAGCCTTTCTTCATCACAGACTCATGCTTGGTTTCGAATGTGGATCCCAGAGCTGAAATATTTTTGGTTCCATCATCAGTCACCTGATCGCAATTCTTGATCCTGTGGTTAAATACAGGCAGACAAGTTTCTGATCTACCTCAGTGCACAATGGTGTCTCCTTGGGTTTTGCATTCATTTCCCAAGAGTGAATAAATCATTTCTAAGCACTTGTTCCCAGGGAAGAAGTTGATTTCTTCCTACTATGTCCATGATGAACAAGGATACTCACATTATTTCTTATTATTTGGGTGCACACAGTGTGCACTTCACTTTGAAGCATGAAAGTATTATTTATCTTTTGCTACTCTAAGGAGTGGCTACACACAATACACTTTGTGGGCATTGTTGCCTGTTCAAATGTTCAAACAAAACCAAAAAGTTAGTTTCTTTGTGTGACTGTGCTGCACTGAGGTGCCTGCTGGGGCTCGGACTCCTGTGTGCTTGATGTGGTGTGTGCACAAGCAGAGCAGGCAGTGACCACAGCTATGAGCGGCCACTGAATGAGGCTCTTGGGGCTACCCTGTGCTTTTACTAGAGGGGCTGTTGAGTTAATTTGCCTTGGACCTTTGGGAAATTGTTTGTAGACCTCAGAACTGTATCTCCCAAGGGGTAATTCAGTGCCATGTTCACCAGATGTCCCTTTTGCACAGGTTGGCTAGCTGTTGTGGGCCATGGAGCAACCATGACTTATCTATACTTTAGCATTCTTGCTGGCCATGGTCAGGTGGACACAGTGCATGGTTGCTTGTAGGCCACTCCACTGGGCTGTCCAGGTCTCCAGACAGCAAAGGTGCTTAAGCAGGAGCTGCAATAACTAAGACACAGCAGCAGCAGATTCTTGTGTGTGTCGTCCTGTGGGAGGACTTTCCCCTCTGTCAGGGGAAAAGCCTGTAGCTGCAGAGCAGGGAGAGTCCTGAGGGAGCAGGGATGGTGCTGGAGTGCTCTTCCCTGCCTCCCCTAGCAGGCTGGGCTTTGTGGCAAAGGTTCTCTGGGTCCCACGTTTTTCTCAATGTGGCACCATGGCAATTTTAGTGTGACTGTAACCGGGAGTTTGTGACTGCTATTGGTGTAATTATCTGTCTGGTCAATAAAATGAAGGATACTGAGTGCTGGCAGTCTGGGGGAATGAAGACTGACTTAATTACAGCAACCAAATCTCTCCAATCTTCCGTCCACTGAAACACCAGGCGCCTTCATGTGCTGCCCTTTAACAGAGCTGCCTATCATGCATCTAAACAAACAAGTAGGGAACACAGAGGGGAGATTGTTTGTCAGGGATGTGTCTTTGCGAGGGAGGAGCCGCAATATCTGCAGGAGGGACTGAGGTGAAACCCAACATCAAAGGCAAGAGGCTGTCAGCACATTTAACTTTACAGAAAACCTTCTCCTAATAAAAAAGGAATGACCTCATTACTATGGACACTAACAGTTCCCAGGGGAATACCAGAAGACTGCTGCCTGCACTTATAATATTCACTTAACAAACAAATGGGAAACCTTGAAAGAATTTCGGTGTTGTTCTTGGCAAGTTGTTACAATGCTGTGTCCTTATAAAAATCATTTAAGAATTTATGTAGTGTGAGTTTACTTTTCATGTGCTGCTTTTTGTTGCTATCAATCTCCCTCGCTCTCACTGCCTGAGTTGCTGTGGGAAAGCCCAGGATGCCCATGGGGCGAGGTGCTTGCCACACCAACAGGTTCAGCAGGAGGCACTGTTAAGCTTGACTCTGACTGATGAGAGAGAGGACTCATTTCTGGAGGAGATGCTCAAAAACTCTGTCTGGACCTGGGCCAAAGAGAGCAAGCCAAGTCCTATCAGGAGGGTGAAGGGCAGGGGAAGCTTTGAGTTGGCTGCAGAACTGGGGCAGGGGTGTGGAGGGGAGAGCTGGGTCGCTGAAAGCTGGAAGGACCCTGACTGTGACAGCCCTGCAGGCATCCTGGTGAGCAGCAGTGTGGGAATGCAGGGTGGGCCAGTTCAGAGCTCCACTCCTCTCAGCTTCTCCTGGCAGGAGTCACCAGATGCAATAATGCCAGGAAAGCTAGAGTGGAACAAATCTGTGTATCTTCCAAGACTCTGTGAAAGAATCAGGGAGAAATGCTGCTCAAACCGAAAGAATACTTGCAAAGTGCAAGGCTGTTCAGTCAGCCAAATACCTCTGCAAATTACACGAGCGGTTTCTTTTCACGGGCTAGGCTTTCTCCTCAAGTTATCACAGTCTGAGTGACCAGAAATCTCCCCCGATGTTTCCTCGGTGTTACATTTGCAGTGTGGCGCCTGAGTGAGGTTTGCAGAAATGGTTTCATTAGTGGGGGAAAATACTCCACACTGGAAATAAGCCCTTGCAGCTGATGCCTCAAGCTATTCAGTAGCCATCTGCAAACTCTTACCCACACTTACCTGGTATGCAGCCTGGGGAGCAGCCCTTCCCCTCCTGACACGTGCCCATGGTTATGTGCAGAGTCAGGCATACCCCAACAGCCATGAAAATGCAAATAAGCATACACATATGTAACTTAACTCCTTGTGCCTATCCACACACACCCTGCCTCTGTGCATGTCAACATGTTCCTCTTTTCTTGGTTCCATTTACCCACACAGAACAATCCATCCCTGGTGCAGATTTGCTTCCAATTTTGACAGGCATGTGAAACACAACTTTATGCTTTGTGTTCATCCTCTGTACAGCCAGCCCTGACACCAAACTGTGGGAAAGGCAGCTCATATCTGAATATCCTCTCTGTAATTCATACTTTACCTGTTTCTCTAGACATTTGCTTGGCATCCCTTCATCTCAGACACTGAATCAGGTTTCCTGACTACTGCTGGAAGGCAGAAGGCAGATGCCTGCTGCTCCTCAAGGCTTTCTAGTGGAAGGATGAAGTACAGAAGAGGAAAATGTAATGATGGTAAGTAGGTTGTGGGAATGACACCATTCATTGGTACTCTAGGTATCAAAGTATGCACTAACGGGCAATTTACAAAAGACACTTTTGAGCCATTTTAAAGGAAATCACTGGCTGCTGTGATTAGGAGAGTACAGGCAGCTTCGTACAAGCGTGAGCTATTGCCCAGGAGCTGCCCTTCACAGTTGTGAGCTACACAAGAAATACAAGCAGCTCTTTCCCTCTCCACACTCCTCTGTGGATGTCTGGCAGCAGGTGTTTACCCTCTGCAGAATCCAACCAGTTGCCCATGTCATGTGGGCTCAGCAAGGCTGTACAGAGGTTTAAGCCAACTGTCTTCTACAGCCAGGAAAAGGGGAGGCCTCTTTCCTTATTCCAGCTGAATATCCCTAATAGGCATGTGGATCTAGCATTTAATTTTCCTTATCTTGTTTATTCCCAAATATTAGAGTGGTAATGGATAATTTTTTTCTGAAGGTCTGTCATTGTCAATTTGTCACTGAAAACTTTGACTAAATGGTGCCTTTTGAAGTGCAGAGAAGATGCTCTTTAGAGCACTATAATGAGATCCAGGGAGATTCTGGTCCACTGCTACTTCTTTGAAACCCAACTAGAGTAGAGCTGGAAGTTTTATGTACTTTGTAAAAGTCTTAGAAATCTATGTACCAAACACTACAGGAAAAGCCATATGCTAATATAGAGAGATGGGCCAAATTTCTCTTTGTTTGAATGATGTAAATAAGCTGTTCTGGAAAAGAGCAAAGAGAGTTATCACACATGTTAAACCTCAGAGCAAACTATACAAATCACTGAAATGCTGTTTTGCAGAGGTCCTAGGCATGTCCATAAAGTTGTACTTCATTAGGTTTTTCTCTTCACTTGTTCTGGCGTGTTAACTTGTTCTGATTATCTGTTTTGGTAAGTTTCATCTAAACACTAACAGAAATGTGAAGATTTTGATTAAAGAGGAAGGTACTTCAAAGTGCAGATGCCCATTTGTACACATGCCCACATATTTTTAAATAATCCCACATGTGCCAGTGGTCATTTTGCCATTGGTGGGACACACCAGCACAGCTCAACCTCTAGGTTCACATTACTGCTAGCAAGTGCAAAGTAAAAGGATTGACTTCCAAAGACCATCCTCATCAACTTCACTTGTTCCCAGATAGACTATTACATGCATATCTTCATAGCTCCTTCCAGTTCCTAAAGGCACCTACAGGTAAGCTGGAGACAGACTTTGCTTTTTACAAGAGCATGTAGCTGTAAGACAAGAGGGTATGGCTTCATATCAAAAGAGGTCAGGTTTGGATTATATAGCTGGAAAAAATTCTTACTGTGAGGATGGTGAGACTCTGGCACAGATTGCCCAGAGAAGTGTGGATATTCCATCCCTGGAAAGTGTTCAGGGCCAGGGTGAATGGGGTTTTGAGAAACCTGGACTTGTGGAAGGGGTCACTGCCCATGGCAGGGGGTTGGAATTGGATGACCTTTAAGGTCCCTCCCAACCAAAATATTCTATGATCTAACCTTGAGCAAAGATACAACTCTGCAGTGAATTAACACCCAGTGAGGTATGTGCCCAGAACTCCAAGTGCAAGTGGTCATACAACAACAGACCACAAGGAAGGATGTAACTAGTGGTTCAAAGAGAACTAGTAGGAAAGCTGGGGTCACTGCCTGGCTCTGCCACAGATTTCCTTTATGTCCTTGCCTCATTCACTTACTTTAGCTGTTCTCCAGCTAAAGGAGACAACAGTACCTCTCTAATGGTCTTGGGAAGGTCTCTTGAGACTGTGAAGAGGGAGGACTTTGTGAATATACTCCCGAGCAAAAGGGATTCCAGATTAGAACTGCCTGAGTCTGCTGCTGCTCTCCAAAATAATTATATCAAATATCTGGAGCAATAATAAAACTTCACAATGTTTTCCCATTTGGTGTTGAAGGACATATTTTGTTCAATAACCTGGAATGCAAAGTTTGGCTATAGTTTTGAGCCCTAGTTTCTTGGGTGTTTGTTTTTTTGGGTTGTTTTGGGTTTATTTTTTGTTGTTGTTGTTGTTTTTGGTTTGGTGAGGGTTCTTTGTTTGGTTTGGTTTGGGTTGGGTTTTTTTAATGATTTTTGGTCATTGATGTCAAGGTGGGTCATTGACTCGCTCCTTGTTTTAAATCAAGAGAGTACTCCTTTAAGAAACAGTTAACAACTCATTCAAATTTTCTTCTGGATCAGTTTTGTGTCTTTCTTCCTCTAACTGAAAGTTTGCAGGGCAACCCCACACCTGGCAGAAGTTCTTTCGTTCTGTCAGCTGCAATTTTCCCAGAAAATCTCCTTGCTGGATAATTCCTGATAAGGCTGCAGGACAGGACAGGTTTGTTTAGCCGTCTGCATTGGAGTGGAATATTGTATTGCCCTTTTCCTGCACTTGTCTGCTGGCTTTAGAAGTGTGGGATGCTGAATAATCCAGCAGAGAGGTATCACCTGTGAGCAAGGAGGTAAGAGCACGTCCCCTTGGTGAGATGCTATTATTCTCTAGATAGGTCTTCTGACTTTCTAGGTGGGACAGTGTGGCTTCTTCAACCCCATCACTGGAACAGTGTTCCCAAACTACACTAGTGTGATCATCCCACTTGAATTAAGCAAGTAGCTCCTGGCTTCTGACTCCACAATCCAGCCTTGGGTATCCCTCTCAGGCAGATGCAGCCCCCTCTTCCTCCCTCTCCCCTGAAGCCCCCTGCTTGTGGGCTCCTTGATATTTTCCAGTCCTTCCCTAATGAGCACTGCAGAATTACAGCTAATTAAGGATGTAAATGATGCTGGAGAGGGAGAGAGGGAGAGAGGATAGGAAGGGGCGGGGGGGAGGGCAGCTACTTGCTGTGTGCAACTCTGCAGTAAAGTGTCTCCTACCTCAGCAGAAAAGTTATCACGGGAGACAATGTCAACTTTACGGAGGGGGAGGGCCCCTCGCACGGCTCCAATCCCGCCTGCAATAGCCGCCGCCTCTCTTTTGGTGTCAGCGCTGCAGATGCTGATGTTCTTCCTTCCAAGTGCTGCTTTGTCAGCCGAAGCTGTCAACGAGCACTGGTCTCCCTCTCTGACACTTGCCACCCCCCTCACCTGTGTGTCGCCTGAGGGGTGAAGGGCTCACAAGACCCCAAAACCTGCTGGTGCTCTGTGTGAGGGACCTGTCGTGTCCCTCTTGCTTGTAAAGGGATTTTGTCCCTCTGGTGTGGGCCAGGCCCACCTCCGCATTCAGAGGGTCAGAAAGGACACCACTGCTCAGCGGAAGGGAGGATTTTGGCCATTTCTCCCAGGCACTGGGGCACCTGCCTCTCTGAGCTGTCTCCTGCTAGCGCGGGCCCTCAGCCCCTGCTCCCCAGGGGAGGATTAGGCTGGAGTCCCTTGTCTCTGCAGCGGTGGCCAGTGACTGGGACAATGTGTGCAGGGTGCCAGGCACCCGCGGCAGCCTGAGCTGTCAGCTCCCGCCGCACAACCCTGGGTTAGGTGGTTGCTCACGCATGTGAGCTGGTCTGGTTTGCTTTAGGAAATGCTGCTAAAGGGAGCAGCAGGGGCACTGGAGGAATGCAGGGTTCATTCAGCAAGGGGCTGCAAACCCTCCATCCCACCACCAGCCTTGGCTGGCAGCTCCTGCCCACACCAGGGAGCCAGGAGTCAGCCGGCTGGCAGCCCTGCTTTGGGGTGATAATTGTGCTGGCGACGAGCAGCTGTTTGAACCCATTCCAGTCTCGCTGGGTCCTCCCGAGCGCATTTCCAGGCACTCCGGGTCCCTGTTGGCGTATTTCTCTGCACATTGCCCGGATCAATGAATTGTGAAGGGACGCCTGCCCTGGCAGCACAGCCAGTCCGTCTGTCTGTCCCCTGCCCGGCTGAAGCAGGACGCACACCCCGGGTCAAGGGGACATGCCATTGGGTGGCAGCGACGGCAGCAGCGGTTTTTGTTGTTGTTTCTCCAGAACTCTGTGCAATATATTCCGATTTTTTTTCTTGTCATTAAGCCAGTGCCTCGGAGATGATGATGTAGTCCCTATGTGGGCCGCAGAAAGCACTTCGAGCCGTGCTGGAGTCGTGCTGGGTGGCTCTGATAGCAGAGCTAATGGGAGCGAATGGGATGCAACGAACTGTTCTAATGACACCAGCCAGGGAAGAGACAACAGTAAGAATAAATAAATGTTAACTATTTTCCTCTTCCAGACATTTGCATCTATTGCCATTAAGTTCATTTAAATAAGAGAGAGAGCGAGAAAGAAGGGGAAACTTACTACTACTCTTAATAACCAGTGTCTAAAAATAAATTAGGATGCTGGGATGCACTTAAGGCATTTTAAAAATAAGTCTGATTTTTCCCCCCCTTTCCTCTTTTTTTTTTTTTTTTTTTTTTTTTTTTTTTTTGAAGTGTTGGAGGGTTTTAATTTGGGCCAAGTAATTTTGGTGCAAACGCTTGGGCGCCTTTCGTTGGGAAATTGGGAGGAATGCAAACAAGATTTCACTTCATTAAACAGGGGCAAACAGTAGAGAAATTGCACTTACTTATGGAAATGACTTTTAAACATGAACAGCATTTACTTGCATTGCCTTGTGCTGAATTTTTTTTTTTAAAAGATTATACATGTGAATAATTCACTGCAGGCCAATTAGATGATGATTTCATTTTTAACCTCCCTTCCTTGCCATCTTGCTGCTTGTCCCTTTCATTACAATTTCCACTCTCTTCCTTCCCTTCAATAAATTAATAAAGATCAAATAATCCCTCTTCCAGCAGTGCCATGAGATAGCTTCTTGGAAAGGGTGTAAGGTGAGAAATTGGAAGATCCCCATCCCTACTGAACTGCTCTGGAATGCAGCAGGAATAACTCCACGGGATTTCTACAAGCAGAGCTGCACCCATGTGTTCAGAAATTTGGAATGGGAGGAATGAAAAATGGACAGAAATGAAATGGGGAGATGGAGAAAAAAAGGCCTTTGTGTTCTTTGCATGCTCAAAGAACCAGAAGAACCAGGTGCTGGAGAGAGGCTGAGCAAGATGGACTCGCCTTCTGTGAGACTCCACTGATGCTGAGAGGATCACACTGGTGTGATTCAGCTCTGGCCAAGCTAAAAGCAGCACTCAGGTGACTCTGTGACATTGCTGGGGATAGAGAGGTGCCCTGAAATCTCACTGTGGAAAGCAGTCTGTGGGGTTTCATGCCAGCAGGGTCTACTGTCCAAACTTTCAGGGTGCTGGGAAGAAGGAGCTCCAGAAGACACTGGCTCCCTCTGGTCCCAGTTTTCTGCTTCTGTATTTCATCAGATGCCTGCCAGTTAAAGGGGCATTGGCAGACTTTGTCCATGCAAATCCCAATCATGCTTATAGGAAGGCAACACCTGTCCTCAGAACAGTTTTTTTCCAAATATTTAACTCCTGGAGCTCTTTTCAGTAATTAAATTATGAAATACAGAGCCTAAAAAGCCTCTAAAAACATAATAACAAAATACATAATTATTTCTATGTAAAAAATCAGCTGATCTGCCTGTTTAGTTTCTTATGTGACTTTCGCCTGTGTATGAAACTATCTTCCTTTCATCTGCCCTAAAATGAAGGCAAAACTCTGATGCCTTCCCAGTGAAACTTCCAGTCCCCTGTCATTGCAAGGGCAAAGGTAAATTGGAATATCTTCCCTCCTTGCATCACCAACGGTATACCTTTCTCCTTTGCTTGGCAAGAGGTTTTTCCCTGATGTCAAGGGATCACATTGCAGAAGAGCCACTGCAGATGGGGTCTGTTCCAGCCCCTGGGGTGAGTGTCTGTCCTGTCTTCTCCCTACAGGTGGTGAAACAGAGGCATGGAGCAGGTAGAACACCTATTTACTCCTGTATGCCCTGGCCAAGCATAGGCAGTAGTGCAACAGCTGGGACCCTAGTCAGAAGTAGGACTGTCCAAAATTTCATTTCTTCTTCAGCTCTCTTAATAAATAAACTTAAATAAATAAAATTTATTATTATTAATTTCATTAAATAAACTTATAAGTTTATTTTAATGAAAAAATCCTCCTGAGAAACTCCCCTCCACATTGCTGGGAGTTGTCACAGCACCATGTCACCGCTTCCTTCACCCCCATCTCTGCTGCTTCTGAAGCCATCACCATCTTCCTCCAGGAGCTCTTATCTTGTGCTGTCCCAGCCTGATCCCTCCAAACTGCTTCTCACAACATTTCATGCTCATTTTGTCAGAGTGTCTTTTCTCACCAGATCAGATTCCCAGCCTTTCTGTGCTTCAGTGTTTTTATGGCTCTTCACTGGTTACAGTTTTATTGGGAAAGAGGTGGCTACAAGCAATGACCTGTGATTTCCAGGGAAGGGGAGAGCAAGGAAACTTCAAGCAGCATGGCCTCCTGCTGGGAGCTGCCCCTTTTAGAGCCCTTGTGTCAATTATGACTTCCCCACTCTATTTGTTTACCCTGGGGAAGCCCAGCATGCTCCCTTCAGGGCTTGAGGCAGGAAAATTCCTTGTCCCAGCAATAGCACAAAGGTCTTTCAGCCTAGGCTCAGGAACTTTGCATTGCTTATTTCTAAGTCAACCTACAGTAGCAGGATCTAAGCTCCATGGAACAGGTTCCCTAAGGAAAAGGCTTTCAATTTCACTCTGGCATTGCTGTTGTATCAGGCATCCTTCAGCTGGGGCTGGAGTTGGGGAGCACGGACAGCAGTGAGCCCACATTACAACAGCCACTGATGCCTTTCTTAGCTCTGTGACTGATGCTGCTGGCAGTAGTGTAGAGTGCAGGACATTTTCTAGTGGTTCCTGACAGCTATTCCAAACAAACTACAACACAGACTCTTTTATCCTGAAATATCCATGCTTGGAGTCATTCAGAGACATCCTCCTGAAAACTTTGTGGAGAGACAAGCCCAGAAACACCAGCTATGAAGGAGCATTTTGTTTGCTGAGCTCTCTCTGTAGGAGAGGTGTTTCCATCTGCCAGACACCTCTTGAATTCAGGGATAGGACCCTTTGGGCTGTATGGTACCTCTGTTGACCTCAGCAGGTTTATCACTAGAGACAAGTTTAGCTCTATGCACTCATTAACCTGCTCCCCCTGAAGGACCTTTGAGGCTGAGGGCTATGTGGGGTGGGCACCCACATCAGCCCTTCACCATGGGCACCCTCTTGCTGATCTGCTGGTGCAACACCTGCAACCAGGAAATGGTGGTGGGTCCTGACCATCCCCGTGTCCATGAGAGCCATGAAGGTCATCTTCAAGGGGAGGGCAGGGCAAGGCAAAGCAAACATCCTCTGTGCAGTCAAGAAATGCTGGGCTGGGGAGGACCTCAGAGGTTATCAGAGTACATGACTCTGCAGGGAGCTTTGTTCCTTTCTTCAGCCCCTAATGACAGAGACTGTCTCTGGGCAGTGAATTAACAACCTCAGGAAGAGCTGAGCAAGTGTCAGGCACCATTATTGACGTTCTTGCTGACACCCTCCCTTCAGAGAGCACATCCCTGGGGGCTGGAGAAGGCAGGGCTGGGCTCCCTGAACAAGGGTCAGAGAAGATGCTGGACTGAGACCTCCCAGCAGGATTTCTATCCACAGCTGCAGTTCTTGAGATCCACCCTTGTTTCCCATATGGGTTTACAGAGAATCAGCAGTCGCAGAGTGCTGATGGCACTGGAGAGCTGCTGGTCATGCTGTCAAATACCACCAGGGCTTGAAAAACAACGTCAGCAGCATCCCCTCAGTGTCACATACTTCTTTTCTAAGGCCAGCAGGTGTTAGCCTAGAAGTGGGGTGAGCACATCTATTCCACCCCATCATTGGTGGAAACCATTCTATTAGGGACTGGCAGAAACACCACATTTTCCACAGCGAACTTCAAATGATGTTCAGTTTGGGCAGAGCAGGATCATGTTTCCCTCACCAGTATTTCTATGAGAATATATTTTGATAGTAGATGAAAAATCCTTCCATTTAAGGAAAAAAAACCCCCTTTTAATTATTTTTTAAAAGAATTTGAAGTATTGGTAGGTAAGAAAAAAAGTAATCTGGACATCTTTTCCAATTTATTATGTTTAAAATATAAATGCAGAGTATGTTTCTGGAAATTATCTTCCATTGGAGAAAAAAGCTACAGGGCCTGTAGGGCTTTGTAATAATAGGATAAATATTTAGAGACAAGAAGAAAAAAACTGCAATGTTTCTGGATGAATTTTGGAAGGAAACATGGTAAGTATAAATCGGAAAAGGTAGAAAGACTCCCTACCTCAATTCTCAAAGTCTAAGGAGACTTTGGATATTAGTGACTCTTTGCTTTATAGAAATTATGGTGCCATACTGGTACTGTGCCCTCATAGTGTGTATCAATTCACATTAGAGGAGTGCACAGACTTTTACAAATGTATTTTCTTCTCCTTCTCCTCCTTCCAAAATACAGATCAATTTCTTTATCTGCTTTGCACGAGCAAAAGGACAGAGGACAGAAAGGCACAGAGATGGGAGTGGTCTTACTCAAGGTCACACTGCACAAATTATTGTGGCAAGAGTCATTCATCAGTTGCTGTGAGGAACAGCAGAGGAAAATGTTGTCCAGCATCATATGTTGGACTACCATCGTGGTGCTGTCTTTCAAGTCCATCCTGTGATCACCAAATACTCTTGCCATCTCTGACAAGCAGAAGAAAGAGAGGCTGGTCCAAACTGACTTTTGGTCCTACAGACACTGAAGTCCTTAAAAAAGGAGAAACTTGGGATGTCACTTGCTGAAGAGTTACTGTGAAGATATTACAAATTGAGGCACATGCATATTGTGGCTGTTTTTCCTGACCTTGGGGTCACATCCAAGGAAACAACTGGGGGGAAAGCAAAGGGGGAAAGAACAGCTATTCCTCTAGGGCCCTGACAGAAGGAATAAGAATGTGGGGGCACCTGGGATGGCCATGGAACAAAAAACCTGAAACATCTTTTCACCTATTTGTTCTGTATTTTCCACTCTGCGGGTCCTGTTCCCCTCTTTTCCTCACCCTCCCCCAGCTTGCCTGGTGATTCAGGAAGAAGAGGCCAAGGAGAGTAATATTGTGCTGAAGATAGGACTGGAAGGGCAGTAATTTAGACTCAGAGGCTTATAGTATTATTGCCTGCAAAGCCATTCATGGGAAATGATTCTACCCATCCCCATTCCGCTCCCCCCCATCCTGCTCTCCTTGCTCTGCAATAACAATAACAGAAATGCCTTCAGGAGGCTTTTCTACTCAAAATGCAGGCAAAGGAGCACTTTTCGCCACCACCCCTCTTCCTTCCCTTCTCTTCTCCCTGCACTTGCTTGTCCCCCCTGCCTCTAAGCCTGACTGCTGCTCCCTCCCTTCTCCCCTCCCCCCCCACGGGATAAAAAAATAAAAATAATAATAGGGGTAATAAGAGAGGAGGTAATGGAACGTTCTCCAACTGGGCACATGTCAGAAGCCATTATATGTGGTGCAGATTTGCATAATTCAAGAAGCATCAAATTAAATTTGCATAATTCCTTTGATTACACTTGTTATTAAATGTAAGTGACATTGATTTACAAAATGGCCCAATATAAGGTTAATAGCAAATGTCACCTTCCAGCAGGGTGAATAGGGTGCATGTGCGGTGGTGGTGGTGACGGAGGAGGGGGAGAGGGGGGCCTGGGGAGGAAGGCGAGCAGACAATTGATTTCTGCTCCTCTCTCTTCCTTAAAGGGCTCAGGTCTCCTTTGCAGAGGAGCCCCTGAGTCTCCGAGGGCTGCACTGGGCTGTCACAGGGACACATTGTCATCAGGACACTCTGCCAAGTGGCAGTGGTGCCATGGCTCTGCTGCCTCCTGCTCTACACCAAGTCACAGCATGGCCACTGAGCCAGTTCCCAGTGGGAGCCAACCAAGGTGGAAGAAGCAGGGAAAGCCAGAAAGTGTCTCTCGCAGGCCCAGGTATGCTTGGTGGGCAAGAAAAGTGGCTTGGATGGCATCTTTGCAAGAAGATCTCATTGAATCTTTTAAAATAGTATGTGAACTGGACGTGGGCTGTGTCCAACTAGCAGGACACCCTGTACATCAGCACTGAGAGGGAGTGAGAGTGATGGCAGGAGCAGGGCATGAAAAACCAGCTCTGATGGCAGAGATTCCATGGTAAAAATACATTGGTGATTACAGCAAGACCTGTAAGTCACGTGAAGAGCTGCAGCCATAAATGAGAGACTCTGTGCCATATATCCAGAGCTGCTGGTGACACAGGCTCATCACCACTGTCCTCCACCTTAGCCTGGTGTGGCAGGACTTGGAATCAAACACTACCAGGGGTACCCTGGGGGCTGTGACAGGAGTAGTATGTCCATTTTGCTAACATGGGCCTTAGACCACCTTGAACACTTGCCTTGTGAGTAGATTCCATCTCTGAACATCTTATTGCCCCTCTTCATTCTGTGCTTTTCTCCAAAAAGAGGATTTCATGCAGGGAAACTGACTGGCAAGTTGTGTGGGCACCTGAAGACTGTAGTGATAAAATAAAGTCATATGTGTACCAGAACAGGATAAATAGCAGACTTCTAGTCACAAGCAGTTTCAAAGACACACGTACCTAGCCATAACCTGGTTTTGGTTCTGCAGAATTTTTTTTTTTCAAATCAGGAAGCTGGCTGAAGGGGGAACAGGGACTCACAGCTAACTTTTTGGTTAAAATCTCTTGTTTGAGGTCAAAAAGGATGCTTCTTTTGGTGTCTGAGCTCCGCAAACATTGTCTAATAACATCCAAACAAAATTAGAACTAAATCTCTCTCTGAGCCAACTATCAGAAGGGCTTTTCAGAATGTTTAAAAGAAAAAAGGCACCCACTATTTGCAGCGGGAAGGATACAGTGATTGGTGTAAAATTCTGCCATTTGCAGCTGATTTTTGTACTTTTATAAGCCCTCTGAAGCTCTAGAAATCCATCCCCAGGATGAAATAAGTGCACCCACATTTCAGATCCCAGAATAATCACATGAAGCCAGGTCTAATGATCTAGATTATTATCTACTGAATAAGAGACATGACATGTATTTTACAGGCCTTTGGGCAATCTAAAAAGAAGCTGAAGTATGAACATTTCCAATGCCCTACACAGTGTGCCACATCAATTGAAGAGCATTGCCTTGCTGCATCCCAAGTACACCCTATGCTTGCACATAGAATTTATTATGACCCTCCTGAACCCACATTCTCAAAGGTGTCCAGCAATCTGGAGTGCCAAACTTCAGTCGAAGAAAATGTCTTTTTGAGGTTAAGCTCATTTATAGTGGCTAATGGCTCAGTCCTGGGTTCCATTCCTGTAGTGAGGAAAGAAGATGAAGTGTCTGGATTTAGTGGACAGACTTAAAGGGTGAATGGAATGTGCAGGACCAGATTTCTTGGGAGCATGCAGAGGTGTCTTTGTGCGGTGTCAAGGGATTGGTCTTTACTTTGAATATTTGTGTCTTTTGAAGCAGGTGTTGTGCTTCCCTCTGCAAAGCAGCACTCCCCTGTGGCCTGGTGACAGGCCCCTTAATGCAGAAGACGCAGGTTGTATTCCCAGCCCTGTCAATCCTGTGCTCTCTACTGCATCCCTTCCACGCCCGGGCACATCTTGGCTGGTGAGCCTGCAAACTCTTTGGAGCTCTGCTTCAGATCCCTCTCTGTGCTCTCACAGACTGCTCGACACATTGTTTCCCAAGTGTGTGTCTCTTGCTTCCCTTCTGAGGCTAAGCAGGGATGTTTGAGCAGGGTCTGACCCAGACCCCGTCAGGCTGCATCAACCCTTAATGCACTACCTGGAAACCAGCCCCCTGGCAGTACAGGTTTGCAGGATATTGCAGGGGGTGCTCCTCTGCAAGAGCTCTGTCTTGAAATTCGGTGTCAATCACACTCCCTGGCCATCATGCCCACTCTGACATGGGGATGCTGACTTGAAAGAGGAGAGTGAGAGCCTTGCTTTTAACATGGACTAAGGGGCTGTGAAATTCACTGCCAAGTTTGGAGGTGCAAGGGATCCCAGCCCAGACATGGCTGGTGCTCACGTGTGCAATTGCATCCTGAGCTATTTTCGTGCCAGCATAAGCTGTAACTCTCCGGGGTCAAAGTTGGCATGGGCAGAGGCAGTTAGCACTGGCAGCTGCTCCTGCTGCTTTGCCAGGGGAGAGGGTCATTTCTTTTCCCTTCCTCTTGCTAGTTTGTCAGCTGCCAGGCTGGTACAGAGCTCCCCTCGCCGTCAGAATTCTGGGGAGCCGGGCTGGAGCCCCTGGAAGCTGGCAACAGGCAGTAGGCAGCAGTGAGAGAGACTCTTATTAAGGGTAACCCTGGCTCTGGCTGACAATTGCTGACATCGTCATATTTAGCACCCGCATGCAGCGAGCCTGAGAGACACTCATGCACTGGGTGAGCCAACTGCAAATTAATCGTCAGTTCATTACTGCTCTGTGCCTTTCATCCTGACAGCAGCCTTTCAAACGTGGATATAATTGGAAGGGTCCATGTGGCAGGAATTTGGTGAGGGCTGTGAGGGAGAGACCTCAGCTCCCCCTCTCCTTTCCTCTCTCTCTCTTTCTCAGGCTGAATTCTGGGAACAAACAGCAAGCTTAGGACAGGCTGATGAAAGAAATTAATCTCTCCTTCCCCTGTATCTTGTCCAGGTCACCTACACCCCTTGACATTCGTTGAGATCTTTGTACCAGGAGATCTGTTTTCATCCAGGAGGTTCCCTCAAGCTATAATCACCCTCAGCTTTCAAACAAATTGTACAGAGTAGTAGGGTTGCCTGTGAGAACTTGAATATGTGCATCATTGTTATTGCTGGTGGTGGGTATTTCTGCTACAGTTATTACTGTGCTGCTGGGAGGCCCTGTCTACACAGGCACAGTGGAAAGTGAATCTGCAGCCAGGAAGGTTTTACAGGCAAGGGCCAAGGCTAAGGAGCAGAGTTTGGAGGGTAGGTGGGGAGGACAGAATTTACTTCTATCTTCCTTGGGTATCCATTCTCTGGAAAAAGACACAACCCTTGTATTTTATTCATTATGGCATGGCATGGAACACCATTCTGTGCCTCAGTTTCCCTGATGGTCAGAGTGATGTGACTGTGCTCATCCTTGTGATGGGAACAGCCACTCCCAGCACACTGTGAAGTTATATCTACTTCTCAAGAGTGCATGGCAGGAGGAGGCTGCCATGGGGCATGCAATTACTCCAGGGGTGGACATCCATGGCCACTAGGAGTGTGGCGTAGACTTGAGCTTTTGTTTAGGTTTTGACTGATATTAGAAAATGGTATTGAAACAAATTGTTGATGCAATCCCAGTGTCCTGTTTGCCACACTTGAAAACAAAGGGAAAGGGGTTCTCAAAACTTTTTTTTTTAATAGGAAGCCATACTTGTGAAGTGATGGAGCTGCCTGGGGTGATCAGGGAAAAAGGCATTCTTTAGAAACCCCTTTAAAGAGAAACAGCATTGGAGCACTTCTGGGAAATTCTTTTCCTCATATTTATGACTTTTGTTAGTTGACATGCAGGCACCTTCCCAATGGCTTGTTCAGTGCGCTCATCCTCTCTGAGCTCCCTCTGCACAAGGGTCCAGTTCTGCCCTGAGGGATGCAACAGCTGAGGGTCTAAGGAAGGGACCTAGTCTCAGAGATAGGCTGGGGGTCTTTGCTGACCAGGTGCCTACTGGAAAGGATATAGGAAGGGTTAAGCACTTCCAACAACCTGTTTTGTGACTTCCTGAGTTGTGTTAATTTGCTTCACGCAATGGTCTAAAGGATGAGGCCATGGTGCTTTTCTAGGAGACAGAGGGAGTCATGCCATGGGGACTCTGGCCCCCCTTCACCGTGTCCCCCCCTGCTCCTCCCGTGCAAAAGTTATTGTCATATTCGGTGGAGTCTCAGGTAGGCAGATGAATGGGAAATGTTCCTCTCCATTACTAGCTGCACTTGACTGGAGTCTCATTACATTACGATGGCGCTTTAGCAGGCGAATGGGCCTTGCGTCTGGGTTCCCAGCACCCCTCATACCTCCCTGATAACGTAAATTACCCTCCGCCTCATTGCCTCAAATGATCAAACATCAAATTGCTAGTAAAAAAAAAAAAAAAAAAAAAAAAAAAAGGAAAAAAGAGAGGAAAAGAGAGAGAGAGGAGGGAAAGGAAAAAAGCTGAACAGAACTATGGGTTGAATCTAGGTGGCTTGTCAGCAACAAGAGATGAGTCAGTGGCTCTTAACACTTGCTAAAGATGAATCCCTTGAAGGTTCTGAGCACAGTAATTTTGTTGACAATAAGTATACCTGTAAAATCCAAACAATGCTTTGTAATTCCAAATTACACCAATCAAGACCTGCTACTTCATTCTTTTGATCCAGGGAGGGACACCCACACTTAATCTGTGTTTCTCCATCAGCAGAACTTCATCAAATTCCGAGAGAGACAGAGAGGCAGAAATATGCCCACAGTACAGATTCGTTGTTGATTTTGTGGTTGAACAATGTACCAAATCCTCTGACACATTTTTATCCCTTGTTTCCTGGCCCCTGAAATATTTTCCAAGCCAGAATAGGTCCAGGATGAACAAAACAAGAAAGAGGAGAGAAAAGAGAGGGAGAGGCATTGGGAGGGGAGGAAACAGAGCAGGTACATGCAGGGCTGGTCGACTCTGTGCAGAAAAATATGGATCTCGGCAGGGTAACGAGGCGCAGTGGAAAGAGGAGGCTATACGTCTTTTCTCAGTATTTAAACGTGTGCTTAATATGGCGCTCAGTGGAATGGTTAATCTGCTAATGCTGGTAGTGTTTGCTGTAGTACTCAGAGAAATGTTTACTGCAGTATTTCATGGGGATTGTGTTCTGGATGGCACAAAAGGAGGAACCGCTCTAGCGTACCGGGAAAATGTTCATTGCAAAATATACTGGAATATTAAGAGGTTTATTTAGTGGCGTACTCAGTATAATATGAAAAGAGTTAAGTACAGAATGTTTTATTAATATTTTTGGGGTGTGGATGAATTTCAGTGCTCAGGAAGGTTATGGAGAAGCAATTCCAGCAAAGGCTGGTTTTATTCACAGATTTATAGATCTTAAGACCATAAAGGATTCTTGGATCAGCTAATTTGACCTTCTGTATAACACAGGTATATACAGTGTGGACATACCTCCTGATTCAGCAAAGCACTTTAAGCACTTGCTTAAATTTAAGTATTTGAGTTGCCCCATGGAAGGCAGAGAAAATAACCCTATTGAATCAATGGGACTATTCATGCTCTTAATGGGAAGTGGGCGTTTAGACATTTGCTGAATTTGGACCACAAGAAGATAATGCAGCTAAATGAGTAATTCATAGCCACCCATTTATTCAACTGCTTATGCTTTCTTTTCTGCTTGTGGATTGCTCTGGAGCCAATCGCCATTTCCTGCAATGTATTCATTGTTTGAAGTCATTCACTGAATAATTTCAGTGAAAACTCTTTCTCGATAGCTTGCTCATAAACAGTTCATTGTGAATGCGGGAATATATGCACATACATTTTAAGAATGTGTGAGAGCCTGCACTTGTGCGTGTTTGCATTAAATATGTGAACACCTATGAATATATGTGCACAAAAGCAGGGTTAGGATCTTTAGCTACAATAAAATACACAGTTCCCTGACACTGGTGAGGTTGCACTGACTCTGACCACTTCCCAGTTTAAAGTTGCCTTTGTTTTGAGTGGACCTGTAATGTTTCTGACCCCTGGCTGCCAGGCAGTGAATCTTGAGGTCCAGTTTCCAATGTAAATATTTACCCAGGGAATTTTTTTAATGTGGTGGTGTGATTTTTCTCCTCTGTCTTTTCATTACACTCTGGTTGGCAACACATCCCTCACTGTAAAGTGATTTGCTGGGAATTTTACAGAAAGTGAAATGGAAGAAGGTACAAAATTAGTTGGAGTGAACTCAGTAAATTCTAACTAACCACAGCCTGTGCCAGGCCCTTCATTCCCTCTATTTGCTCAACTTGTCATTAATCAGTTTGGAATTATTTTGAATGAATGCACTGCATAGGGATTTTCCAAATCAGCCAGGGCATATCTTCTTCAAACAAGTGAGTTTGCAAACTGTTTGTGGCATGGAATCTGTCGGTTAAGTGACAGGGCATATTTTAAATGGGAACAAAACTGAAGAGCAGGTACTATGAATGAGGCTGGAAGCTTCACCGGTGGAATTGTGTTTGTGCAGTGGCCAGCTCCAGTTCTCATGCAGACCTTACTGTGCATTATGCATTACAACATGGAAATAATTTGTACAGGACGTCAAAAAGTCACCCTGTTTTCTAGGATCCACTTACATTTTCAGAAAATCAAAGGAATTACCATGATATATAGGAGTAAAGTATGAATGACTAGAAATTAAGAACTGAACTTGTCATTTCCTGCATCCAGTTTATTTTTCTTCTTTTATATTCCCCTCAGCACCAGAGAGGGTTGTGATGGAAACTAGATGTGAGCTGGGCAGTGGCCGGACTGGGACAGTTCATCTAAGTGTGGCTGATCTGTGTGAGATAAGTGAGAGTTTGAGGTTTTGCAGCTGTGACATGCAGAGTGCAGGGACACTGGAGACACTGTAGGACACGTGCTAGTGATGCTGCAGAGCTGATCGGAAGTTCCACATTCTCCTTCTGGGCTCCCACCAGCTGTGGCATCTGAAATTGCTACTGAATATCCCTATCGTTCATTCTCTTTCATTTGTCTGACTGAAAATTAAGAGAGGTCTGGTTTTCCCAGGTTAAACTAAGACGGAAGCTTTTCTAGATAATCCAGTAAAACAGAAGGATGCTGTAATTTTTCCAGCCTCAATGAGATGTGTTTTTACACACAACCACTGTCCTTTCTAGCAAAACACTTGTGTTTCACAATGGGAAGTTATTTCAATACAAAAAAATCAATTATAATGATTCCGTTTCCAAAATATAAAATTAAATATTTTGACTTTTGAAAATCACCTCTTCATTTTCTAGTCTTTCCTTCCAGGGGATGATTGGCAAAATTCAGCCAGAGCTAGGCCAGCCTGAGGCAGCTAAAACACAATTCAATCTGCAGATAAATTTCATTTGGTGAAGTAAAAAGAGAAACTGCAAGTCCTGATGCTGCTTTCCAAAAAAAAAGTTTGGTTGGTGTGACTGGATCTGAGGTGTCTTTAAAACAGAGCATGCGTGCTTCTGCCAATATTTGCATAGCATTAAAAACAACAGGAAGCATTTGGAGCTGTCTAATACTAAGGGAATAGGTTGCAAGCATGGGAGGGATGGCATTTGTATGGGCCCTGGCAGAGGTTTATTTACACTGTGTCTCAGTTGTAGCCCAGTCTGCCTCTGTCAATGTAGCTCTCTTTAATGAAGAGTTTACCACTTCTACATGCAAAGAGACATTTAGGTGCTAGTTTTGTTTGCCAATAAAGACTGCCCATTAGCCATCTTAATTCTCTATCTTTCCTAACAGGCTGAATCACAAAAACAAAACCTAGGAAAAAAGGAGGGTCCATCTGAAATACTGTTGTAAATGAAAGAAATCCCCTTCCCCTTTTTCTTTTTGGTTTCAGATTGAAATATCTTGATTTAGTCAAACTTTTCCTTCTGAAAGCGGATGTATTTTTTTACTAAAAAAAATGGAAACTGGTGGCAGAGAATTTGCAAAAAGAATAAAACCACTGACAATATTTTGCAGAGAAATTAAAACTATTTCAGGAGCTTTTCTGGGCTGAGCTTTTAGTAGGTACAGAGGTAAGTGTGACTAGTTTTTTGCTTATCATCCTCATGAACTTCCCAACATTGCTTTGAATGAAATGCAAAATCAAATCCTGTAAGATGTGATTATTTAGGGTACTGTGGCATATTTTGAAACAGTAGGACTGTTAGCCCCAGCATTTTGGCCAAATTCCAGCCTCGATAATTGCATTCTGCCGGCCTATATTCAAGCCTGCAGTTTGAATGGAAAAAAACCCCCAAAACCAAAAAGGAACATCCCCCCACCAAAAAAAAAAAAAAAAAAAAAAGTCATCATTTCTCCTCCAAGAAGTTCTGAAGTTCTGCTGTGTGATGACCACTGATGCTTTTCCACCCTAGAAGTAACTGCATTTTGGGAAACATTGCCAATATCATCTTACTTCTTTTTCCCATTGGATAAAAAATGCTGTGAAGATGACCGGCCCCTTCGTGGGAATAAAGCAGCAGACCTGACCAGGATGGAGCTGTGGTGCTTTATGTCAGCCCTGTCATAACTGCATAATCTTCACTCTATGAAGCCCAGAGTACTATGTAAGGGCTGTGTCCCTGTGATCTCCTGGGCTCTTTGTCCCTCCAGCAGCCACGTGCTGGGGGTACTGGGAGGATGCACAGCGAGGGGAGAGGGCAGGCTGGCATCAGACGGGAAGAGGGAGGTCTCACCAGCGGGCTTGACCCGTGTCTGTAATTTGTAAAGAGCATTTTTACACCAGATCAATGCTTTCCTCAGCATTTTAATGCACCCCATTGGTGTCCTTAAACTCTAATGATGCAGTCTGTGAGAAGCTGCCATTTATTACCCACAGATGGGGTGATAATTATTGACAAGATTGTAACTAATAATTAAACCCATTTGCTCCTTTAAACAAGTTGGTGTGAATTATTTGCAGGGAGTTCTTTAGCAGGCCTGTGGTCACTCCCTCGGAGCGTGGGGTGATTTTGCCCAGGAGCAATCCTTCCCAGGGAGGAGGGAAGGCTGCTCGCAAAGCTGGGCTGTTCAGACCTGGGGCGGGAGTCCCTCTCACCTTCTGTGGTGCCTGCGCTCCCAGCTGAGTTAGGGAGAGATGTGTGAGCACCACCATGGTCCTCCCAGCCTCCAGGGCTGTGCCTTCTGAATCCCAGCTCCTTCCAGGGCTAGCACTGCTCAACATGGAGCCAAACATGGAGCCATGATGGAAAAATGTATCCATGAGAACTTTCTGATGGTTTGTCTTTCTCTTCCTGAATATCTTTAGCCTGCCTCTTCTGCAAGCTGAAGATCAATAGTTACACATTGCCTGTTGTTAGGTTTATTATTCCTCAGATCAAAATCCCATTCCTATCTCAAAGCAAAGATCCTGGAAGGGAAGGAGAAGGATAATTTCTCCATGCTTTTGTTCCTTGGGTGAGCTGAGATTAAAAAATAACTGTTTAACCCTCTGTAGTACAGTGTGGTGTTCCCATGGTGCTGAGGACTGCAGCACCAGCTGCTGCCCAGCATCCATGGTGGGGTGGTGAGTACATGTGAAGGAGTGAGCTGGGGGGGCTCCCATGGGACTGTGCAGGGGGACAAGTGCTGCCCTGTTCACCTCTACCGTGGGCTGCTGGCCAGAGGAAAATATGAGCAGTCCTTTTCTGCAAACCCAGGCATGGCAAATATGGGGAGCAGGACAGCCCGTGCTGGCCAGCGTGGAGGCCAGTGGGGACAAGGCAGGGTGAACAGAGAGCAGCTCTTGCAGCACCACACTGTTGGGAAGGCAGCCTGGGGGAGCTGCCTTCCCCTGGTGTACATTTAGAGGGAGGGTGTAAATCTAATCTCAGTGCTAGGGTCCATTAGCATTAGAGGGGAGTACTGTCCATGCATTCATTCCCTGCTCTCACCTCTGGATGACAGAGTACCCCCCTCTGTTGTCTGCTTTAGCACAGGGAAAAGGCTGCCCATTAATTCTCCAGTGGCGGTGGATAATGCCATCATAAGTCTTAGATGCCTATGAATTTTGTGAGCATTTTACAGTAATAAATACCCCACACTTGTGCATATAATTAGTTGTGTATCCCTCGGTTGTTCCATCTGCACTATGATCTATCTGTCCTTTTATGGAGGTGGGCCTGGTTCCTCCCCTTGCTCTCCTGCTTTAGTATTGGTGTGGCATGACCTAGTGGCTGGAACTCAGGACCTGGCAGAGCCATTTGTGTAAAGGGAAGGAGAGATGTCATCCTGGACTCAGGGATTTATTGTGCTTGAAGTGGAAACCTGAACTGAGAAGCTGAATGCAAAGCAACCAATTTGTCCCTACTAAGTCCCAGTATATCTGTATTATCAGAGCCATCTCACACCCCCTTCCTATGTATACCAGTTTGTGCAACCGATGAAAAGACATGAAATGTACATCTACAAAAGTTTATCTGCTTACTTGTCTTCAGTATCTTGTGCCTTCCCTTTCTTAAGTGAAAAAGACTATGGTAAGACTAACAGCCTCATATCTACACATTACAGGACTTTATCTCCCTCTTTAAAAAACTCCACTAAAGCCTCACACCAGCAGAACTTACTGTGCAAAGGTAAGCAATCACCCTGCTGTCTTAAACCTACTGAAGCCTGGATTCAACAGGCGAGAAAGTCAGGCTTTAGGGCTCCAAATACTAGGTCAGAAAGACTGTGGCCACATGACACAAATGCTGATCTGATGTGAGGCTGATCTGCTAATGCAGATCCTTTCAGGGAGTGCTGACAGGTTAACTTCTCCTGACAGACTCAATGTGCATTTAGTGTTATTTGTCTGTGACTCTGGCTTTATACCTTAAAATATCGCCTGTCATCCCCTTGTAGCTTGCAGAAAGATGAAATAAAATTGAAACTGGCACAAAAGCTGCACAATGTGTGCTCTGGCTAACTTGGTAAGATGTGATGCTGCAAGGATGCCTGATCTAGGCCAGGTCTGTGCAGCTGGCTGAGTCCAAACTGTGCACCTTTGTCAGCAGCACCCACAAGAGGGGGACTGAGGCAGCCTCAGCCCTATCAGAGGATGCTCACAGTGTTAACTGTAACCATCAGAGGGGCTATTTACATGCTTAAAGTTAATCACAAGCATAAATCTCTAGGATCAAGGCTGCAGAGGAAACTAAGAGAAGACACTGAAGAGGCGTATGTCAACTGAGGCTGTGGTCGAGAGCTCACTGACACTTAAACATAACATTTGAGAAAATGAGTCCATTTGTTTCAGGGGCATCCTGAACATCAGCAGATAGTAATTCTGTAATGGATCTATTTAACTAGTCCTAAAGCTGAAATATCCTTAACAAATATTTCTTATAATAGCACTTAAAGAGGGAGTGCAAAAAGAGAAATTTTAAAACATTATTGCTGAGTTCCAGTTTTGAGGGTTTTCAAAGTACCAAGGTAATTTTTCTCCAAATTTGGCTCAATATTTAACAAATTGAGTGAGATCAGGAAGTAACCTGAGGTCAACATTTTTAACCTGACTTGTTTGTTAAATTGTCGCAGCTCTGCAACAGCAACAAGAACAAGCGCATGCTGCATTCAAAGGTAATTCAAACAATCCCTGGAAACTTTATAATAAAATCACTAACTGGGGAACAAGACTGGAACAATGGAAACAAGGAAAAAACCTTTCTGTGGGAGATGGGAAAAGCTCACAGACCTGGGATCTGGAATCAGAAGAAAAGTCAGATTTCAACTTTAGCTGTAGTGATTAACTGCCTTAACTCTAGTAATTGTTAATGAGTGTTCAGCATGAGCCAGGCCAAATTGGCAGTTGTAGAGAAGCAAGATGGTCAGGTTGCATCTAACCAGAAGCAGTCCAGAAAAGGTGGAAGTAAACCATGTAGTTTGGAAGCAGCAGTCTTCAAAGAATTTCTCATCCTCATGGCAACCTGCACAGTGGTTGCTGGATCACTGGTGTTAAAGAGAGGTCTTCAGGTATGGTTGGGTGCCAGCTTTGATGAAAAGCCGCTCTTTGCAGCCCTCCTCTTGTCAGAGCCACCTGCACCTCTGGGCCTACAGGATCTGAGAGTGAACATTGTCTCTCAGGCCACTGCAACAATCGCTCATTTTGGTTTAGCAGGTAGATGTTAATGGGGCTGTCCACATCACCCAGCTGTTTGCAGATCACCAGCAAGGGCTCTCTAGGCCACCGGTGGCACACGGCCTCGTTTCAGAGGCAACGTGCTATAATAATGTATCCCTAACCATGCTTTATACCAATAAGTAGGCTATAACCCTGTCAAGGTGTGCTGGTGACTCTATAAACCATGAGACCTGAATGGTCAATGGTCGAGTGGTTTAAAGCTGTCACCAGAATACTGAGATAGCCTTATAAGCCTTGTGCTGCATGGCTGGGGATACATTATTCACTATAATATATGGTAAGAAATACCTGCACAGGGTCTGAAATGAACTGCTTTAGCCACTAGCCAGCATGGCTAGTGATCAGGGAAATCCGTCAGCATTTTCATGTGCAATGGAAGGAAAAAAGAAACAGACACTGGAGGAGAACTCATTTTCTCTGTATAGAAACTGGGTTTGGGGCAGGGGATGGAGGTGAGCAGAAGCATGGCGAAGCATCTCACCCACACTATCTGTCATAGGGGAGCACTCAGGGCTGGTGGCCTTCAGAGCTCTGTGGCTCCACATGCCTTCACAGCCCTTTTTCTGTTTTGTGGAGAACCCAGGAGTATGAGGGTGGTCAGCTCAGGGCTGGTCAGGGAAAGCAAGTGGGAACCTGGTGTGAGGCCCAGCCTGAAGGTAGGAGTGCCTGGGCAGTGGCCAGAGATGTTGTGAGGAGTCATTTGCCAGGAGCCTCTGCTTTCTGTCCTGCCTCAGTACAAGCATTACAGGGAAAGGTCTAACTAGTGGCAGCTACAGCGATGGGGAACAGAGGTGAGTTGTCCCATCCATCCAGACACCAAGCATGTCTTGGGTAGCCCCAAGAGGCAGGGGATGGAGGTATCTGTACATATACACGTGCAGGCAGATGGTCCCATGGCCAGGACCTGGGGCTCTGAGAGGATATCCAGCAATTTTACACCTTCATCCCTCCAGCTATGGCCAGGCTTGGTGTACATGTGTGCAAGTGCAGGGTTGAGGTAGGAGAAGGCAGGGCTAGGTCTGGGTGAAATGGGGTGAAGGGATGCCCCAAACCAAATGGCCAGCAAATGAAGAAAGCAATGAGGGCTTTGAAGGGGCTCTGGAGGGGTTTACAGCTAAGCCTCTGTCACCAACAACCTTTTATCGAATAAAAGATTCTCCCATCGTGAGAGCCTATCCTGCTCCAACTACAGGAGACAAAATCTCTGAGAGCATGCCTGTGAGAGTACCCTTTGGTAGCAGGGGGGTGAAAAACAAGGAGGGCTTGGGGGATTTCATTAGGAAATGGGAGGGGAGGGAGGAAACCCCTCCTCCTGAACAATACACGGACCTAAAATAGCCTGAAGGTCTTGGATGGTTTTCTTCACTTATTGCA
The DNA here is from genome assembly GCA_032173965.1 of Sitta carolinensis. NCBI lineage: Eukaryota > Metazoa > Chordata > Aves > Passeriformes > Sittidae > Sitta > Sitta carolinensis. Next base: position 16,501,687 of record CM063287.1, read on the forward strand.
TATGCATATATGCATACATATATACTTATGGTTATATTTGTATTTTTCTCCCCCAGGCTTTAGTGACCTTTCTCAGGAAAGGACCCAGGGCATCCTTTCCCACTGCAGCAGCTAGGAGACAATAGTGCAGCCCGGAAAGCAGGGAAGAGCCCAGCGATTGATTCCTGGGATCAGTAGCTGGGAGACAGGAGTCTGGGCGGAGGAATCCGGGGGCGCCGAGCACAGGGCTGGTCGCCCCTCGGCTCACTTGTTATGTTAAGGACCCGTCGGCGGAGAGGAGGCTCTGGGGCGCAGGGAGGAGAGAGGGCCGGGCTCTGAATGCGGCCGCCCTGGCATCCTTCTGTTCTCCATATGGGTACATTGTTTGTCCCCCTCCCTCTGCACTGCCTCTCCTCTCCCTACTGTGCTCACGTCAAATGTTAGTTTCCCTTTTTATTAAAACTCTCGGAGCGGACAACGGGGCAACAGGCACCAGGAATTCGTGAAGGATGGAAGAGGAGGGGAAACAAGTTTGTGTTTGCTGAGTGCAAGCTGTGTTCATTCGTCCCCCGCCCCAACGTCCCTCATGGCTCCCCATCTGGGCTAGACTGTGCCTGGGGATGAGCAGGTTGGAAGTCGGGGCTCACAAGGCAGCAGGAGGCACAGCACTGGCAAGGGCTCTTTCCTAGTGAAGTCTGCCCCATCCCCTCACCCCATCCCAAAACCACAGCCCTCTGTCACACCCTTGTCCCTGGTGGGGTGAGGTACTGCTTCCTACCGTCCCCCATCACAGACCAAAACCCTCATCAAATAAAGGCTTCCCCTGTAACACCCATTTGTCCCATCTTGCCAACAGGAGCAGGTCAGTGGGCTCTCAAGACCAGGGAGGGACTCTGTCTCCCTCTGCCCAGCTCTGGGCAGGCCCCATAGTTTCTAGGTTCTCAATATATTTTGAATCCCAGTTTCTTCTAAAACTTGCACTGAATAAGATCTCACTTCAAGCCCATGCTTTTCTGTCCTACCTGATTTCTTTTTTAGCAAATATTTTTTGAAAGAACTACCATGCCCCAAAAAATACTTTTTGTTATCACCCACCCAAAAGTAGTACAAAACACATTAGAAAGTCTCTTCTCTAATGTTTTTTTTTTAATATTTGATGTCAGTTAAGATAAAACTAAGGGTGTCAAGCAATATAAGGAAGGGGAAGATTAAATAAAATCTATCCTCTGCAAAAACAAAGCAATCAATATAACACTATCCTGCTGTAGTGTCTTTCAAATTGCTTTGATTTGTGGATCCCTAGAAAATCTCTCAAGAAGGCTCAGCAATCCCCCAGAAAATTCATAAGCCCTAACCACTGGAGAGCATTGGTGAAACTGCTTTTTTCACCCTCCTTGCGAGGAGTCCAGGTTCTACCAGAAATCTGCAGACCACAGGTTGAAAATACCTTTCTACAAGATACCAGCTCAAATGAAATTAAGACTGACTAAATAAGAACCAACTAAATATAGTGCTATTGTTATTGTAATGCTCTCAGATCCATCTTACTTGGAGAACCTGTTGCGCCACCTCTGGGAAGCACACACAGGAGCTTCATCACTCTGGTCCCATCTTGCAGGCTTATCTGCTGCTCGTAGTATCTAGTTCCTCTGTTCACCACATCAGAAAAATGCAAGTGATTATAGACAGCTGGAAAATTTCTGAATATGTTTTTCTTTTGTAGAAAAAAAGGATTTTGATTTTAAAGGTACTCTCCTCTCACCCTCAACAACCATAAAAACAAATTAATGATCAAAACTAATATTCACTTTTATTTCCCATTTTTAATGCTGCTTTGTGTTGCCTGTTTCATTTTGCATCTCTGCCTGAAGTTAAACATTTCTGGACAAGGGAACATCACCTGTTTTTAACTCACCTAGTACAAGAAAAATAGGAAAACAGGAATAAAAATGGCTTGATATTCAAGTTACAAAATATATTATTGTAAAATATTATTTAGTTCTGTAGGCTACATGCTGACACTATCAACATAACACTCATGAGACCTTGAAAAATTCAAGGTGAGAAGTTTAAACAACTAAAAAACTACAAAACTTCTTCAGAATTTCCTTTACATGAAAAGAAAATGGAAATACAGCAGTAGCTATGCTTGAAACCAGAGCAAACAGCATTCAGAAGTATTGCAAAAAATGTCAAAACAGAAAAGCTGGGTTTTTTCCAAGTTGTTCTACAGATCTTTAGAGATGCTGCTCCACGAAATAACGAGTGGTTCATTCACCAACCCATCAGCTTGGGAAATATATGCAACACAAATTCATTTGTTTCCAGCTAATTGCACTTTCATTTCCTCCTCCCATCGTTGCGAGGCTCTGCAGGCTGGTGTTGGAAGCAGTGCTTCCCAGGCTGTGCTTCATGCGCCACCCCCAGTACCCAATCCCCACCACAGTGGTACCCAGCCCAGCTAGGAGGCAAGGCTGCCTTCTCTGCTTGTGATATTCCAGGGAAAAAATACTTGGAACCCACAGTTTTAGAGCATGAAGGGACTGACAATCAGACCTCTTATGTTTTATTTCTGGCTCCTGTCATTGGCACGCAGTACAGCTGTAGTCAAACAAATGAACTTCTCCACATCTTAGTTACCCTTTCTGTAAAATGAAGGTAATAATATTTATCCAGCTGGGATGCTGCAAGGAGTAATTAATGTGCACAAATCACTGTGAGTTCCTCTAACAAAGTGTAAATTGCATTAGTCCTCACAGAAACTGGTAATAGGTTTGTGTCTTCCTTTGCTGAAAGTCTGACCTCAATCCCCTGGGATAATATTGAGGAAAAACTCTCTCTACTATTTGTATTATAGCAGCTCATAGGACTCCTCCAATGCCAGAAGCCCCATCATGCTCAGGCTGCATGTTCATACGGTAACACACACCCCATGCTCTGAGACCTGATGTGGAAACTGAGGAAAGCTGGGAGAAGGGAAGGATTAACCCTACTTCAAAGGCAAAGAAACAAGGCACAGAGAGGAAGCCTTTTCTGGGTTATAAGTACCAATATAAGTATTTTCAGAAGATTTACCTCACCCTGCCTTCTTGACTCAAGGTAAGTTTTCACTTTGTTTTGCTGGACACCAATCTTTCTCATTCTGGTGAGTGACAGACCAGACAGGTGGTAGGTGATGGATGAGGCTCACCTCTTAGGGGCACTCAGAGATATCAGTGTTAGGGCAAGCCAAGGCTCGCAGATGGAGGACATTAAGAGGCCTTGGGTAGGATAGGTGGCCACCAGTCTGGTTCTTCATCTCATGTTCTTTTGGAAACCTGGATAGATTTGATGTTCTAACTTCTAAACACTTTCAAGCATCCTTCTGCTATGGGAAAAGAGAGAGCAAGAGAATCCAAGCAAGACTGGTTAAACTGGTTTTGTGAATCTTTGTCTGTAAATATATAGGGAAATGGGGATCTCCAACAGCTCTCTCAAATGCATCGCTACTAAACCCCTTCTAATGTCAGTACCCAGATGGGTGAACAGGCTTTTTTGGTGAAGATACCACTGCTGTTATTCCCCTGCTCTCTGAAAGGTCCACAGGCATTTGTTGTATGGAAGTCTAACCAGCAAGGGGAGCTCCTAATTCCCAGAGGCTACTCCCATTAGTTTTAGCACCCAGAGGCAAGATAAGGAGGTATGGCCCATGTAATCTCACCACCAATGGCATGAGATGAAGGATGAAACTTGGCATGATCAAAGAGCTGGGCACATAAATACAGGATTAAAGGCTCTGGTGATGCAAGTAATTCCCATTTAATGGAATTTAGAGGGCCATGTTGCTGTGCACCAGTAGAAGACCACCCCCTCTAGTACCATTAAGCCACAGACTCTTTTAGTGGCCAAGCAAACACATGTTGGAAAGGAGCCACCAAGGGAAAGGGCACCTTGCCTTGTGAGCTCCTTCCAGAGCAGCCAACAGAAGCTGAGAAGGACTTCCTCTTCATCTATCTGCAAAGTGCCCAGACTGCACACCTCTCCGAGCTGGGGTTCCTTCTGGTCAACCCCTGGCCAGAGAACTGGGAACTACACCTTTTATAGGCAGTATCCAAAGATGCCTTTTCCAACATTGCATGTGCAAGGATGGGAGGAGGAGGGGAGGGGAGTGGGGGAAGAGGAGAGGTACAGACACAGCACTCCTTGGCAGTGATTTATAGACTGGGTCAGGCACAAATTGACTCGTATGCAAGAAATGTAAATGGAATCGAGACTTTTGATGGAGAAGCTCATTTTCAGACTTAAACGCTTTAGATTAAACACACTCACACACAAATGCTGGCGGGGAGGGTGTTTTATATAATTTACATTACAAATCAATTCATTATCCACAGAGGCAGGTTGCACTGATTTTCAAGGATCGGAGATTTGATGAAGAGGATTCATTTCAAGAAATAAACCTTTTAAATTAACCGCAAGATGAGGGAAATTTCTTTATTTAAAAAATGCGCCAGCCCCTTCTTTGTTTCTTTTATTATTATTAATATTATTTTCCATACGTCTCTGGGTCATTAAGGAGGGTCCAGAAGTCACAGATTGCCTTTCTGAGGGAGGAGAGCTGAGAACTTCGAATGTCACGCATTTTGTCTGGCTCCAAACCTTTCATTTATTGCAACACAATTTCTTACCTGTGGTTGGCTCTGCACACCATTGTGCGCTGTGTGCCAGGACTGATTTAGCAGGGAATGTCCTCTCCACCTTGAACTTGAGAGGAGAAAAATCCCTTGAGAGTGGATGTGGGAGAATCATGAAAGACAGACTTTCAGCAGCCTCAGAAGAGAAATGCCCCTTAACCTCTAGGGGTTGCCATAAGCTTTAGTAGGCTGTGGGATTCTGGAAAGCCCAGCTATCACAAAGGTAGATGGCTTTGTAAGGGAACGTTTGAGAAACAGGGGTAAAGAAATGGAACAAAAGGAAACTCCAGAACCCAGTCCTCACATCCAATCCTGCCCCAGCAGTGTGCAGATCACAGTGGGCAACAGGCACACTGGAGGCAAAGCAGGAATGAAAATGATTGAAGGATGTGTAACATCCTGTTCTTCCTTGGCAAGGCTGCAACATACCACCTTTGACAAAGACTCTTTCTCACTTCCTAAACCACCTAATTTTTTCCCCTCTAGTCATTCCCGGCTACAGCTCTCTCATAACTCCCAACAACTGCTCCTATAAACCTGGCTGCAAACACAACCTCCCAGTTCCCCCGCATTCTGCCTGGAAAAGAGAGGCAAAGTAAGAGCACTGGATGGAACACAAGCATGGCTGGACTTTCTTAAGAATTCTTTTTTAATGGTACTTTCATATCAAAAGCCAAATGGTTGGTATCTTTCCTAGTTGAACAAGAGTCAATCCTCTAGAAAGACAGCTGTTCACCTGATTGTAGACAACCACCTCAGCTGTGTGCAATGGATCTTGGCCAGAGGTTTGTAACAGGTGATGGTTGGGAACCAGCAGCTTTTGGGTCCTGTTGGTACCTGAACCCCTCAGTGTTCCAGCAAGCCTTCAAGGCCCCAGTGTGGGGCCTTCCCAAAGCCATTCTCCTCATGGGAGGATCCTGGCCACTGTGAGAGTGTGTGGCTGGCACACCAGTGCCCCAGGAGGGGGAGAGCAATGTCTGTCCCATCTGAGAGTCCCAGTGAAGGACTGAGGGAAGGCAGCAGTACCTGGGCTGGAGGGGAGCCAAAATACCAGGGTTAACAACCCTGATCTTGGGAAAAAAAAAGGCATGGGATCTTTAATGACCACAAATGACTAAGACTTTTGCTTTATATCTCTTCCGAAAAGCAATTATGCACATTTTAGCTGGGGAGCTTTTATTCTCATGCAGATGGGGTAGACAGCACAGTGTCTTCTCCCAAGCATATCCAGACTTGGTCAGTACAAGTGCACAGAACAACATGAGACGTGTTTGACCTTCACAACTTTCCTTTACAGACCAGCAAGCTAAAACCCTGAAGGAATTTTCTTGAGTGAGTTTGTCCAAAGCAACATTCACCACCTCATTCAATATTTGCCAGCAAAAAAAATGCCAATTATTAAGAGACAGTCCTGGCTGGGCATCAATAGGCAGCCAGGTGTGAGAAGTTGAAGAGAAATACATCTCATTAATGTGGAATTGTTTTTAGGTTAATAATCTTGCGTTAATTTTCCTTTAAAATATTGTCTTTGACCGTTAAACGCTCGCACTGTTATAAAAAGAACGTAATAAATGATCTTGAAGCAAATTCTCCTGCCAAATGTCATAATTTATTTGCATAATTAGCTCTTAATTTTAATTCAATATGCAAATCCACGCTTCCTTTAAATTGCAGCAGCCTGTTTCCCAGCCCTGGCTGCCATGAATTTATTGTGAGGCGGCTGTTTGAAAAGGCAGCTTCACTGCCTTCTGGGGATGGCTGCCTGGGGGAGGGGGTGCCCACAGCCAATTCCAGTCACTTTTTGTTTGGGTTTTGCTTTGGTTCGCTTCTTATTAAGTTGGACCCCAGCCTGCTTCAATCCCTGAGCATCCCCATTTTCCTCCCAACAAGTCCTGTTTCCCTTTGTCTTCCTTCTGCATTCTCTCTTTTTTTTTTTTTTTTTTTCTTTTTTCTTTTCTTCTTGGAGAAGACAATGTTGATGCTCCATGTTCCCATCCCCTTGCACCTCCATGAAAGACTCTGGCTCAAGGCAGCCTGGCAAGAGCTCTGTTCTCCTCCTCTCCCTCAGCTCTTTTCCCCCAACCCTTCCTTGCTGCACAACAGCCCCTTGCTCAATGCCTTTTTCCAGTGCCCTCTTCCTCATGGAGGAAGATGAGAGGAAAAGGCTTGGCTTCCCTGTGTGTTTTTATCCTCAAGTCCCCATCCACGGCCAGAGCAGCTGCAGTTCACCAGAATCCCATCTCATCTCCACTGCACACTGGGCTGTGCTCCACTCTGAGCTGTTCTGAGCCCCTGGGCTCATGGCAGGGGACCCGCAGCGGGGCACTCCTGTCTGTTCCTCTACAGAGTCAGACACTGGCTGCAGAGCCAGAGCCAGAGCCAGAGCAGGGATGCTCCCCTGCCGTGCACCCTCCCTATCCCAGCTTCCCTCTGTGATTGCTCCGAGCCTCTGCACCTCAGAGGAGAGGGGGAGCACGGGCGGCTCAGGCATCGGGCCACACCCAGGCACCGGGCACAGCTCTTCCCCAGTGCCCTGGGATATGCAGCCATCTGGCACCAGGCAGCACTCCTCTGCTACAAGGAAAATAGCCAAATAAAACAGCTTACAGGTTTCTGCTCCTTCCCAATCCAAAACTGTAACAGGATTTCAGCAACCACCAAGTCCCTCCAGGTAAAGAGAGAGACCTGGGAACAGGTGACTTTGAGAGGCAGGCAGAGAGGTGGTGGAGTGAGAAGTCCTGCTCCCCTCTGTCCTCCTCCCAGATGCCCCAGGTCGTGTAACCACACTTGGGGTGGTGAGGAGCACAGGCACTGCTCCTGGCAGCTCTCTCAGGTAGGCATGGAGCCATAGGAGCCAAACCTCCAGACGTTTTTAGGCTCCTTGCCTCCTTGACAAAGGCTGATCAGTGAGGGCTGTATGCTCCAAGTCCCTCTGGCTTCACATCTCACGGTTTGACCCTGGGCACAGGGAGCCAGAAGGTCACCAAGAGATTCCTGCCCTTGCATTTCACAGCACTGGGAGAAGACCGAGAGAGATGGTGAAAATGTGGCCAGAGTTTTGCGCACAGGTTAAGGAATTAAATAAAAGGGACAATGTTAGACCTTTTTCATTGTGGAAGGACTTGGGGGAGTGGGAGATAATGAAATGTTGCTTCATCAAAGCAGAGGCAGTTTGCAAGCTGCTCTCCCGTGTAACTCTATCGGGTTCACCTCCCCGGACCGGCTGCAAGGGCCGGCAGCCCCGCACTGGTGTCGGCTGCCCTCCTCCCCTGGGAGCACGGGAGGGGATTCTGGAGCCTTTGCACAGGGAGGGGCTGCCGAGGAGGAGGGTTTGCTTTGGGGGCTGTCGGAAGGAGAGGGTGTTGGTATCTCATTACAGGCCTTAGATCTCTGGAGGGGAAAAAAAAAAGGGGGAAAAAAACTCCCTCAAACTCAAACCACAGGCTTTTGTTAGAAATGCTGTCCAAAAGGAAGGAAGAAGACAAGAACAGCTCAAATTCAGTCCTTCGATAATTAAAGCTTGCAAAAGAATAAAAGGGGAGGGCAGAAAAATAAATATAAAGGTCCTTCCCTCCTCCCACCTGCTCCCGAAACAGGGCTGCTCTGACTTCCCCGGGGAACAAAGAGATGTGGTGAGAATGGGCTTTTGCTTGATCCTGCAGTGTCTGGGAGGGAGCAGCAGGACAAACGTGTGGCCCTGCAGATGGGAGCCCCTCATCAAAGCTGGGGAAAAATAGGGGGGAAATGTGTTTTTCTGTTTCAGTGATCATCAGAGCAGGACTAGGACTTCCTGAATTGAGGAAAACTTGGAAACTGAAGACAAAAACATTTCCATTCCAAAACTGAGCAGAAAGAAGTCAAACCTTTGTGTTTTTCTGCTAAGCAAAAGAAGAAGAAAATTCAGCCACTAAGCGACCCGCAGACCCCTACTGCCTTGGTTTGGCTGATCAGAGCATCTTAAGAAATGCATGCAAACTCAGCACAATTTGGGATTTGTTTTGGCAACACAGCGGGGGTCTCGGGTGTGTGTGGGGTGGCTCCTGTGAGCTCTGTGGGGGCAGGCAAAAGGGATTGGTGCATGTAAAAGACTTCCCACTGCCTTCTGCTGAGGATACCCCTTTCTCCTGCAGCCACCTGCTGCGTGTGTCGGGACCTCCTGTATGTCCCTAGGTTTAGTAACACCTTTGTGTCCAATGATTTGGGTTTTTTTGCACTTATTCTACTGCCGCTATTATTCTTACAGCTTCAGACCTCAAATAATGTTTTTCACCAAGTGGACTCTGCTATTTTCCAGGTAAGACTGATGCTGCTGAAGTCTAGGCTGCAAACAACACATGAAAGTTAAGGCAGAAAGTTGTTAACCTACAGTTTCCCCCATGGCACTGAGCAGCGCTTTTCAGTTGCTCTTCTGTGCCTCAGTTTCTTCGCCTAATAACTGGGGATAATATGTGTTGCAGTAGACCTGTCTTTAGAGGTGAGCTCATTTCATTTAGAAATGAGCCAAGACACAGACATTAAACAACATGAAAAGGGTCCCAGTTTATTCTTCCTTACAGCTCAGCCATCCTGACTCTGACTACAGCAAGCTCCTACTGCAGGGTCAAACTGCAGACTCTGACTGCTGGTTATCTCCTGCTGGACTATGTCTGCAAATATTAGTTTGCAGACTCTGAACATAGGCCTTAGCTAGCTCAACTATGACTGCAGGCCCCAACAGCAGACTCTAACTCCATCAGAACCAGCCTGACCTCACAGCAGTAATTCTCATCCTTGTTTTTGTTCTTCTTTGTGTCTCTCTGGAGCTTTCCTTCTCCCTTAGGGTTCCTCTACCTCTGTAAGGCCCTCTTCCTCATGGTCCTCCTTGACCAGCCAACCCACTCCATTTATCACACCTATCTTTATAAGCTTCGACTCATTAAGACTAAGGCTATTCCTCTTCTTTGGTAATCAGTAAAACTGTGACTTATCAGGGGTGAGGTCGCCTGTAATCCCTTCTTCCACACTACAAATATGCTCTCAGCATCTGGGCAGTCTCCTGTAGGAACCAACACTTTGCTGACAGGCACTAACAGTATGCAGAGCACTCTTGCCACTTGTGTGCTTTACCTGGTCCCAGGGCAGCACACCTCTGGGGCTTCCTGATTCCCTCTCCATTCCCAGGCACAGCTCTGCAATGCCAGCTTTTGCACCTCAAAACCCAAGAGACCAGAACCTTCACTGTGTGTTGCACATCACAGAGGTAGGACACACGGCCAAACACAGGTGGCTGGGAGCAACCATGGTGCAAGCGTCTGGCTGCAGGCAGCTCATTGCTCTGTGATCCTGTCTGCCAGAACCGAGCTCTTTCAAGATAAAGATAAATATAAACCCCTTAAGAGCTCAAGAAATAGAAAACAATAGTGATACAATGAGACCATTTAAAAACAGCTGATGTCATGGCTCCTGGAGGCTGGTTTTACAAGGCTAGCATTGCAGTGTTGCAATGCTGCTGTGGGGTGACACCAACTAACTGCTGCACTGTGCTAGGGAGAGATGGGAGCCTGATGTGCACCCCTGGCACAGCCCTGCTGGGTGATTTGGGGTTCATGTCTCATGAGCCTTTTACCTGCTAGGATTATCTAGATCAGAGCTGGTTGAAGATGAACTCTCACTTGCCTGGAATGGGCTGCAGTGGGATCAGTGTCTCACCTAGCACCTTGAGGCTCCTTGAGAAGCTCCCTGCAGCAATGGGCAAGATTCCCAACACTGATGGAGTTGTGTGCTTTGGTTGCACTCTCTAAACAAGAAGCTTTATTTTGCTCTCAAGCTTTGTACCCACTCCTAGGGACCAGGAATACTTGCTTTAAGGCTAAAGGAGGAAAAAATACCCCAAATCTCTCTCCCCATCCTGACTGATCCACACAGGCCAGCCTGGTGGTTCCCTGGTGCTCAGTGCCTTCCAAGTCTTCACACTCAGAGGGCTCAGGACATGAGGCCAGTCAAGCAGTTGGATTGCCTTAGAATGCCTTACTGCTCTATAATATCTGCTATTCTCCATGGTTGAGTCTGTTTGTGATGCTAGCCATATTCAGGGGTTATACTGGCGCACTTTTCATAGTCCATGCTGCCCTTCTGCTAAATTCTGCCTTCTGTCTTGCTTAGTTAGTGGTTAAACTGGTTGCCACCTCTGGCCAAGGCTGGCCCTTTGACTACCTCCCTGGCTGGCCTAGCAGGAGGGGGTTGCCAGGACTCCCCACAGCCACCCCAGCTCCCCAGGAGCGTTCCACACAACGCCTGCGGAAGTGTACAAAGTGTCAACCTCAGCGTAGTTTTTAACCTGGAGTGATAGCTTTACTGATTTGCCACTTTACTACTCTTGTTAATGAATTTTTAATCTTCTTAATGACATTAAACACGGAAAGTAATTAAGGAAAACAAGTTTGAAACTGCTGACTTAAACCCTTTATTCAGAACTATTTAATGTAGAATTAATTTGATTTTGCCCATTATTCAAATGAACACATTACCTTCCTGTGCATTGGCCTCTTTTCCTTTTTTTTTTCCTTCTCTGTGTGTGTGTGTGTGCATGTGTGTGTGTGTGTGTTCTATTAAATATATCTTGTAATGCTTTGTCCTTTTTGCTTAGAGGTAACAAGAAAGTTCCTCCCTCCCAATGACAGCAAGGGTCAGCCTTTGGTATCTCTCATGGGCCTTGTAAAGTCTCCTTGCATCAGGAGTTCAGCTGTGGTTGGGAATGGAGGTAGCACGCCTGAAATACCAGGTTGCTAGCACCTGCTCAATTAGGAGAGAAACGAGCTTTGCTTCTCTGTGAGATCTGCTGGGCTGCATCCCTGGCACAGAATGGCATGGCTACTGCAGGGAGCGAGGCCATGCTGGTTTACACCAGACTGCCTGGCCCCTGCAAGGGAGAGAGTCTGATGTGAGCACCTGGGGAAAAGTAGGTGCTCCACTGTGTCTTAAAGTGAAAGAGTGGGGTCCTCTCTTCACTGGCATCATAAGCTAGGCCCTTTCTTTCCACCCTTCTTAGATATTTTTGCCTCTGACCCACAAGTTCAAAGACAGCAGATGTTCACTTGGCATTGCCCCCCAAGCTGACCTTTCCTTTCTCCAGCCTAGCTACAAACCCTGCTACCACTTAGAGCCTGAGCATCTGGCTTTGTGGACCTGTTTCCATTCAGACAAGGATTCAATGCTGTGAGTCAGTTACATTCCTGCTGTGCTTTTGCTAACTTTACTGCATGCTATCTCTCAAATTCTCACTCCAAAATGCTGGGAAACTTTCAACAGTCAGCAAGTTTTCAGCTGCCACAGGTCTCTGGCTCTGCCCCACTACAGCTTCAGTTCTTTAGAAGCTCTACTTGCACTTTAAGACGTTATTACAACCTTTAGGTTCTTCATCTGATTTTCTGTCTCACCCCATGTATTTGGAAGCAGCAGAACCCCTATAAGTACCCTGGATTCAACCTCCAGTCAGTTCAAAATCCAGCTCTGCCCCCGGCAGATGCAGTGTTGATTCGATGGCAGGAGCAGACTAGATTCCACTGCCAATTGTGCTGAAAAGGGCAACTGGTCCTTGTATCCAGAGGTCCCTCATCCTCTCTGCTATCAAGGATCCACTTCTGTCATTCCAATGTACTGTATAAATAAGCTGTTTTCTCTGCAGCCACCTGCCTGGCAGAGTAGGTAATGTCAGTGGAGCCGTGCAGGCTAGTCTGCTTCAAAACAATGAGAGTTGTCCAAATATTTGTGTGCACAGGAAGGATTACTGGATGACAGAGCCAATTTGGGGCCATAAATTCAGCAGATGTGGTGAGAGTCTCAGCTACAAAGAAGTGCAGCAAAAGCGGACATCTGAATATCTCTCTCAGACCTGAATTGGGGAATGCCAATGTTTTGTACAAAAAACTTCCTGTACCTTTCCCTGGACAGAAAAAGTCCTTATTGAGCATTGCAGGGGGGAAAAAATACTCAATAAAGCTGCATAGGACACCCAAGTTCTCTGTTCTTCATGGATCTGTAATACAGTGACTACAGGAGAGCAAGCACTGAGTCTAAAGCTCAATATTCTGTTGCGGCAATGGCTTTGTTTTGTGGGTCAGTGGTGAGCAGCCAGGTCTCTGTGATGTTTGCTTCTCTTTGCAAAGATACTGATTCAGTGTGCACTGGAAGTAATGATATCCTTTCCCTTGGCTCCAGTACATAACTGGATCATTCCTCAAGCTGGAATATTAAACATGCCGGCAGATTGTCATTAAAACCCTCTTTACTTTATTATGTGTTTTTGCTTCAACAGCCAAAACTGGAGGAAAGAAAGAGAGCAAACAATTTCCCTGCATGCTGGCTGGAACACCGTCCGTGAACAGAGCTGACTTTAGCAAGACCTTTTCCCAGCAGATGAAACAAGGCTGTAGAGCACCACGTGGGATGGGAGCATTGTTTCAGACTGTAAATGGCCCACCATGGTACCTGACCTCCTCATAGTCAAGACTGCTCTTTAATGTGACAACAGATGTCATAATCCCCTTGGGCTTTTTGCAGGCAGCAAACTGAGGCATTGGATAAATGAAATGACATGAAAAAAAAATCAGCTGGAGAGCAAAAAAGAGCTCAACTCCCCAGAGTATCTGGGGACAGATCTCTCACCTTCAGTCTCTAGTGCTCTTTCATTGACATACCTAGATGTCACAGAACAGACTTAGCACATCTGAGCTGTATTCTGGAGCCTCACAGTGATCTCCATGCCCTGCTCGACTTGGGGAATTTGCTGAGAAATGAACACCCAGTTCTCCCCACCTGTTGCCTTTATGACTTTAAGCTTTGCATTAATGAACAATTATTTTCATATCATATCTGGGGTCCAGGTGCTAATCAGCACTTGCCATGCTAGATTATGTGCCAGGACCGTGGGCGATGGGTCTCTTCTCTATGCCTTCAACATCATGTCTGCTGTTTGCTCTGATTCTTCCGTCTTGCACGCTTCCTCTCTTCCTAATAGCAGGATGACAGAAATGTGAGGACAGACATGCAAACTGGCCTGTACCCACCACCAAAAGTGGTTCTCAGTATTAGCTGATGTCAGGAGCTGTTGGGGAAGTCAGCACTGGGGGACAAGCCCAGCCATGGGAAGGGGAAGGTTTGAGACATGAAGAGGGACAGTGAAAAAGGGGTGGAAAGGAGGAAGGATGGAGAAGAGAAAGGTGAGGGAAAGGAGATGATTTCAGGTGTCCACATACCTGGCACCAGGGGCAGCTGCCTGCTTGCAGGGCTCTGGCCCGTGCTCCATTTCCAATTTGGCTTGTTTGAGAGCATAAACCTCCCTCCAGTCTGGGCACCAATAAAAGAGGCAGCTCTGCAGAGTCTGCACTCCGCTGTGGCAAGCTGCCGACTTTCATTTCTTTTTACTACTGACTTTGTGTGTCTCTCGCCCCTTTCTCCCATTCTAGGGACTTTATGGACTGAGACGCAGCATCCACCTTCCCCAGAGCAGGGGCTGGCTCCAGCCCTGGAATTCCAGGAAATTTCCAAGGTTGTCTCTGGACAGCAGCAGCAAGCATCATTGTTTGCACCACCCAGTCCCATGCAAACACAGAGCCATGCCCATACACGCAGTCATCCTGTGAAGTTCAAATTCCTATCACAGACTGGATAGGAATTCTCCTTCCAGAAGGGTATCTACACATCCACACTGCCTATCCCAGCTGCAAGAAGGCACCAAGATGCCAGGGCATCTTGGTTAGCCCTGTTGTGTGTCCAGAGTGTGCAGCTTCACACAGCCAAGGACAGCAGTGCCCCACTGCTTGATGTCCCACCACCATCACACAAATCAGCTCCACATCCATAACTTGTCTGATGTCTGGATGGGCACCACTGCCTTCTCTGGCTGCTGTGCAGTCTAGTCCTTGCCTCCATGCCTTAGTGGAGGTGCCCACTGCTCACCTCAGTCACTCACAGGTACATGCTCAGGGAAGAAGGCCTGTGTATATGTGAGAGAGATTGCTACCTCACACACTGATGACTCTGCAAACTGATTAGGCAATTAAAATGTTTCAAAGAGGAGAACAAATGACAAAGAACAAATGAAAGTGAAGCACAGCCAAGAACAAACCTGGCTAGAAAATAGTATCTTACACACAACTCACCACAGTAGTTCTGCATGCCAAACTGGCAGGCAAAAAGCCAATCATCCCTCTGAACAGAAGTTCTGGCTGAGAAATGTGGGTTTTCCAAAAAAGGGTGTCCTTTTTTTCTAGCACTTTACACCATTCCTTTCTTTTCAATGAAGGTCCAGTCCCTCCCTCTCTCTGAACAAGCACTCATTTTCTTAGAAATGTCTATGGAAGAACCATTTCCCAGACACAGGCTCGTACCTTCATTCTCCAGTGTTGTACCTTTCCTGCCCCAAAGTCCTGCTTGTGTTTTGCTCTGTCCAGCCCAACATAAGGAAGCAGGTTCCAGGAAAAGGACCCAGGATATTGAGAAACATGTGATTTGGGTTCACTTTGTACCAAACAACTGGACTACTGACAATCCTCCATATCCCCCCGTGTTGGTGCTTTTGATGTCCCAAATGCAGCTGAGCTATTACAGACAGCTCCAGAACAGTACAAGAGGCAACAAGATGGTTTTTTTCTCAAACAAGTTGCAAATTCTGAAGATAACATCAAGTAGCTTTGCAAATCTTGGCCTCCAGCACCCCTGCTGGCTGCTTCCTCCTCTGCTGAGCAGCACACATGTGGACATGATTTCTGACGCACGTGTGTCCTGTGTATCATGATTATTGGGCATTTCATAATGCCTCTATGCACATTTTGTAAGACACATTCCAACATGTACATGTCCAAATATCCAAGCTGCTGGGGGTGTTCCAGTCTGATTTTGCCATGCTCATGGCTGCAGTTCTGGACACACATGTGAAGATGCTCCATGGTGGTTCTGTGTATGAACATACATGAGTTGGCTTTTGTCTGCAATATCATGCATTTGGGCCCCAACCCACACATACCTTATGGCAAAATCACAGACAAATTTTGATAATTGTTTTGTCACATCAATGCCTCTACTGTATGTGTATGTGAAAGTATTTTATGAAATCATAAGCCATGTCCTGTAATATCCACTTCACATATAGTTGGTTGGTGAGTAGGGTGGTTCTTTTTATTTTTTTACATGTACCAGTGAGTACATGAACAGCAGAAGAGGAAGAAAGATCACACTGGGAAACCAAATATCTTGGTATTTGTATTTGTGTTTCTTCTTCATGAGTCGTTCTTTGCCTCAAGGAGCCACTTATGGGGCTGAAATACTGCAAGATCTGGTCTTCTTGTAGTATTCCTACCATCCAGGGAGTGAAACACCCTGAGCAGAACAGATCTTACATTATTTCAGCTTCACAGAGTGCTCCCTCAGGCACCAGCAAGAAACATAAGGACAGCTACAAAGGCACAGAAAATGCTTGCAACACAGATCAAGTGCTGAATTCCAAGAGTTCCTTCCTCAGATGAACAAGTGACCAGATGCTTTGACCACCCTGGCTGGGACACGCTGCAGTGCTCAGGTGGGTGTCCTGTAAGAGGTCTGCTTCAAATTCGGATGACAGAGTGTTGAGCCCAATCCAAACTGCAGGAACAGGACTGTGTGAGTGTTTGTAAGTTCATGGTCCACGACTGGAAGCAATCACTCTTCCAGGGTGCACAGGAGAGCTGGGGACAAGATCACTGTCATTTACTGCTGCTCTTTCAGCATCACGTGGATCCAGGAGGGAGCTGTGGTTCAGGCTGGAGACCACACACACATCAAAGCCAGCTCACAGCGTCTGTCTGTGCCACCCTTGGCCCTGGGGTTTCAGGGCAGCTGGTGCACACCAGTGTCAGAAGGTGCCCACCTCTGATGTGACACAGCAGAGTCCTGCACTGCCAACCTGGACCTGACTTCTGGGAGCCAAATAGGAGATCTAGATTTGCTCTGATGGTCTTTAGTGCATGCCTGCTCATGGCTGGGTGATGGAGCTCATGCTTCTTGCAAACCAAGGATAAATTCATCTTTTCTCTGTTACGTGTCCAAAACACTTTCATGTACCTACATAAAAACCTTTCAAATATGTTACAGATAGACATTCACAGAAAAACACTGGCAGCAGGCCAACAATACAAACCTAACTCCCAGCAGTCTACACATTTCAGACAGCAACGCCTGTGTGATGGGGCATAAGGGCTTCAGCCTCTCCCCTCCTTCCATCAGCATCATTGATTGTAGTTTGCCAAATGATGTGATTGAGGCCATACACTCACATGGCAGTTCACTTCACTGCATGGGTGGCTCTGGAAATCAGTGTAGAAAAACCTGCTGTGTTTAACCCTATTTTTTTGGAGATGGTTTAGAACTTTGACTATTCTACAATAACTAGACACTTTTTGATAAATATTTTCCAACATCTTCTGCCTTGTTATAATGTTGGGGAAAATGTTCCATTGCCTCCTAGAATTTCTGATCTCTAGAAATGGATAGAAAAGTAGAAATTCCAGCTTACAGGAAATTCTGTTACTTCTACATTTATTTTCATCATGAAGTGAAATGAAAAATGAAGTGGACAGAGTGGGGCAGAACAGAATGTTAATTCTGAAGGAAATTCAATGCAGAGGCCTGAAAATAATGTTAAAGTTTCTGTTTTGATAGCATTGCAAAAACAAAATAGCTTATAAATATAATGAGAAAAGCAAAACCACATAATCCATTGCATTTTGGGTCAGTTCAAACTTCTGCCAAGAATTCCAGTCAACATTTAACATTTCCAGAAAATGGTTCAATTTGGAGGATTCTGCATTTTCCAATGGAATACTGGTTCATCAAAATTCTTTTTTGATCAGCTCTCTTGATTATACTATGCTACTAAAGAGGGATGTTTTCTGCTGTAACCATTTTTTTCTAGCTGCAGGCATGTAATTTACACTTATATTTCAACTGACTAATACCACATTAAGCACCCTCTTCAAACTGGACTTTCATTATCGGAGATTACATAACAACAAAAGAAAGCAGCTATAATGGACGAAAACCTGGAGTGTGTGGTGGGGGAGCCTGTGATGCTGTGCCCTGCAGGAGCCTGTGCTGTGCAGCCTGGGGGTCCCTGCACGTGTCCCCACAATGCTGCAGCACCACTGTGTCACACACCCCGTGGCAGAGCAGCCTGTGCCCAGTGAGCTGCTCACTGGGCTAAGCCTGGAGAACAAACCACTCTTCCTTGTGTTTGAATCAGCTAGAGTCAAATGGAAAAGCCATTAAGCTCTGGCACTCTGGTCTTTCTCTCTTTCCCAAATTATTTTGTCTTTCCTTTCTACTGTTTTTTGCTTTTATTTCTATTTTTCTCCAAACTCTCTCCTTTGTCTTTCTTCCCCACGATTATTTCTCTTTTTCCTTAGAATGTCATGGCAGACATTGCCCTGTCTTCAAAGCTACATGTTTGCAGTTCTTCTGGCTGAGTGATTTTGCATCCTTCCCAGTTGACCAGTCATCCCTTCCCCAAAACTGGCCTTGTTCCTTCCAAGGCCTGGCTTTGGAAATTCCAAATTTCCCCTTCCAGAGGCTCTGGGCTTCAGCACTTCAGCAGGGACGTCATCCTAAACCCGCCCTTCAAGTGACACAGCGGGCAGCACCAGCCAGAAGCTCTCCCTACCCAGACACCCTATTCATGCAGCATTTCATCAGAAATAAAAAAAGACAAGTTAATCTGTTTGGGCTGAAAACGAAGGAAACAATGGGGGTAAAAAAACGTATGGAGAAATGATATTTCTCTCCTCCGGCAAAGGGGCATGTTGGGGGTGGGAAGGAGTGGGGGGGTGGGTAGAGGGAAGGAAGGTTGCTTTATTTTATTGATTTAAAAAAAAAACACACACACATATCCCACAGGCGCCAAAAAGCACAGGGCAATGATTAATGTCCCCTCAGAAAAAGAAATTATATAGAATAAATTAAACTACTGTGGCAGCAAATTGAAAAATAAGGATGTAAATGAGGTTTGAATACTTAATATCTGAGAAGGGGAAGCGAGTCCTGGGCATGGAGAGAATGGTGAGAAATTGTCAGCGACCCAAGGGGAAACAGTCCCTTCCCCTGGCCCAGGAGCCCCTCTGCTCTGGGCAGGAGGCCAGCAGCACTGGGAGCAGAGCAGGGTGGTCTCACACCTGGAGATGGAGCCAGGCACACTCGAGCCTGGGATTGCTCCACCAGCAGAGCCTTGCACAAGTGTTTTCACACCATGCAAAAGCCAAAATTTGGCCCAGCTACCTCAGGTTGCCTCATACGCAACATTTCACGGCATAGATCATTCAAGGGAAAGCTAGGGAGCTGCAGGCATTTGCCCACATTCGCTGCATGGCATGCAGTCTTTTCCCTGAGGAAGTGAGAATTGACATCTCCTTGGCATCCGTGTCACCTCCAAATGCATTGTGGACAGAGATTTTTGTTGCCCAAATGTAGGCATTTAGTCTGTACTGGATGCTCACATGAGCAGCAGCCTGGTTAAAGGTGGAGCACACAGACCTCCTGCTGTGATAAGCCAGCCCAACATCAGGAAAGGTCAGCATGTGCCAGGGCTAAGGAGGGGAAACTATATGAGGCAAGTGACAGAAAAGGCATGGGAGACACACTATCCTCACACTGGCCTTGTTTATATGGAAAACCCCTGGCCACAGCCCTTATTCCCAGGGCTCCTTCGGCTCAGCTTGGCCAGGATGTAAGGGTGACCACATTCATATTTGGATGCAGGCTTCCATTTGCCATGCAGAGCTACAACAGCTCTATTAAATCTGCTAACTGTCAGCTTGCATGTCACCCAGCGTGTGGTGTGATCCCCCTGGATGACACATTAGCAGGTCTACAGAAATCAAAGTTTGGCAACGATTCCTTGTGTCACCACTGTGAAGTCACTGCTTCCCTCACTGCCCCAACCCTAGTGGTGGGACAATATGGTGCAGTGAGATCTGGCACTGGAAAGCATGGAAGAGGTTTATGTTCATGTATCAGGGCTGTGGAGCTGGTGCTAAGTGCTGGGACTGACAAAGGAATCTACAGGGCAGCTGTCCTGCTGCTGTGTCCTGCCATATGCAGTTGGCCCTTGAGCTTGTTTTCAATACTATAGGTGCAGGTGAAAGATCCTGACTGGGGATTAAACATGTTAACATCAAAACAAAACACAGAGCACAAAAGGCTTGCCTTGGAGCTCATTTCTAGGAGTTCACTAGGCAGCAAGTGTCCAAGGAAAAGGCTGCTGTGCTGATATCTAAGACAGAGAAGATACACAGTGGGGGTCTGGGAATACCTTACCTACACTAGCACTGAAATCTGGGGATACCAGACCCCACTGGGATCCTGCTTCAGACTAAAGGCTGTATTTTTGTCCTGCTACTAAAGATGAGAGAGAAAACCCAGTTACTCACAAAAATGGGAGGAAAGAACACTGCCACACTTGGCACTTGTCCCACTGGAACTGAGCACAGGAGGGTGGCTCAGCCCTGCAGAGCCAGGTGCAGCTTCTGCTCTTGGGAGCTTGCTCCTGATTTGGGGTCAGGAGCAGATCTGACTGCAGGAAGGACTTGTCAAAGGGCAGAGAGGCAGAATGAGAAGAGGGCTAGGGGTAGCAGTCTAATGGGGGTGCCTGAGTTTGGGCTGAGGGCTGTAACAGAGCAGAGCACCTTCACCTGCTGTTTTGGCTTAACCTCAGGCACAGCCATTCATCTGACCCAATGGGAAATTAATATTCCCCAAATTGCCAGAAAGCTGCTCACTCTGGCTTATTTTCTTTCCATCTGGCCGTGGTGGAGGAAAGCCCACCCTCAGCTTGCTGCTCAGCTTGCTCTTTCTTTTTTATCTCTTGTCTCTGCATCTCTCATTCAGCCCCCTCTATCTCTGCATCTCCTCTCTGCTTCCCTCTGCCAGTGTGGGTAAGTGTGCGTCCGTGTGTGTGTGTGTGTGCGTGTGTCCCTCTCGCTTCCCTTCTGTCTTTTTTGTTCATATATATTTAGTATTTATTTACAAGCTTGATTTTTTTCCCTCTGAGTGAAGCCAGGCATGCACAGAAATCCTTAAGATGCTATAAAGCCGCTGAGGTATAAAATGGAAAGTGCTTAGCCTGCCTGTACAGAAATATCTCACTGCGCCGCACTGGAAGCCACCGAAGCTGGGCACTGTAAATCTCACAGAGTTTAGCTTGTTTGTTTACACCATGACGACGATCTAAAGAGAAAATGAGAGACAGTGAGAGGGAGAAGCTCTTGGTTCTCCTGTCAGGCCACAGCACACATCCCCAAACCATTTATCGGACCTCATGAGCAGGATGCCAGGCTGGCAGTGCCTTCCCTGCCCATCTCCAGAGGCAGTTCAACAGTGGGAGGGGGAGAGGTGGCCTCTCTGATGTTGTCCTTCTGAGGACATGGGCAAGGCATTGTCATTTCCCAACGCCACCCTCAGATAAATTATGAGGATGTCCTACTTCCAGGACACAGCAGACTTTTTTGCTTCTTACTTGGTCTTTTTGACTGTCCAGCCTTGGACTGAATGGCCTTCTGAGACCACCATGAACAGTCACCAAAGGTCTTCCCAATGGCTTAGAAATGGTCCTTGCTAGAAGCAATGGGCCACAGAAAATCTGAACTTGGAGGAAATAGGCTCAAATTTGGACTCTTTTATTACCTTGCACAAATCAAGGTCCCTCTTCAAAACCCACCACTTCCTTTCCTGTCCAGTCCATCTCTATGACAGGGCTCAGGTGAGGACCCCGTGCACTAACCTCTGGCAGGGATATGGCCTTGGTCCCACTGCCTCCAGCTTGGTCCAGCCATGATTCTGCAGTACAACAGTATCTCAGCACACACCAGGATAGGCCCTGCCATTCTGTGCTGCCCCACAGAGTGACCCACCCACTTTTCTCCCAGGTGGCTGCTCTGGTAGGGAGACTGCCAGAGCCGAGTCGGACCTGCATCCTGTCCCCTCAGACAGAAGTCATACAGAACACTGGAGAGAAAACAGCAGGAAACCCCTGATTCACGGGTCCCCACTCAGATCATGGAGGATGAGCTGACAAATTTCTTCATGTGTCAGACACAGTGGTCTCCATCTGGGCAAAACATGGAGCCAAAGGAGCATAGAGGAGATAAGATTTGAAAATGAAAGAAGGAAAGGAAAGACAAAACAGCCTAAACCAGAAATTATAGGTGTTATATATAGTACAGTAGCAGAAAGACAATGTGGAGAACATGACAGCCTGCAATGATGGCACTATAAAAACATCTCTTGTTTAAAAAACCACCAGGCTGCTATATACTTGCTCTTACAGCACATGTGGGGAGTTTAACCTGCAAAATTGATGTGACCTGACCCAAACCACACAGGGAGTTTGCTGTGGATCTAGGAGTTAAACTCAGGTCTCCTGTGTTCTAGACATCAGATTCTTTCTAACATGAAGATATAAAAGCCTTGGACACAGAAAAAAAAGATATCAAAGATTGTCTCAGGTGTCTGTGGGAGAGAGACTAGGAAGCAAGGAAGGAAGGAATCCTACCCTCTCCATGAGTATCTGCATTATTCTGAGGGTGCCAGGTCTTCCAGGCTGCCTCCCAGCCTTCTGCCAGCTTCAGTACCACAAAGCATGTGCATGGAAATTCTTACTGTGCTGTGAGTCTACAGAGCTCTGTCCACATACAGGGGTGGAAGAGAAAGTGGGAGTTCAGTGCTTGGCACATTGGCAGGTTTGCACCTCTTTCCATGAGCATCCATTGGAAAGATAACTCCATCCGTCGTCTTCCCAAAAAACCCTGCAAGCATGAAATCTATAGATAAACAGTTGCAGGTGGTTTTTGACTCAAGCTCTTCTGTACCCTCTTATTCCTAAAAGCTGCTATGCTTCCCAGGCAAGGGGAGGAGAAATTGGAGGAAAGTGTAGAAGTCATCGCTTGGGGTGCCAGCCTGCCACTGAGGCGTGCATAGAGGGTGCAAGAGTGCTCCCTGCAGGAAGATGAACAGTTCATGGTCTTATGTTGGGCTGGAGCCACAAGATCTTTTTGCTACTGGGTGCCAGAGAATGGAATCTTGAAGTCCCTGCTTGCAAAGTATATTTGCACTGAGGCTTTTTTGGCAGACAGTAAGGTAATTTTTAAAAGGACCTATAGAAAGACAGTGACTCTGTGCATCCCAGTACAACCCCCTCCTATGGATTCGTCCATGTTGAAAGAACTTTTCACCACTGCAAGAACAGAAACTGGGTCCTGCCACAAAGATAAAGACCTCACACACAGTAAGGTTGGATTAGCTTTGAAATCTCTCCTCCACGATCTTTTGCTGAAATCCTTCTTCTATGTTTGTTTTTTTTGTTCCTTCCCAAATGGTTTCCTGGCCTCTTCTTTAAGGGGGCATGCCAGGGCCCAGAGTAGGGGTCTCCACAGTGCTCAGAACAGGCCCCCAGACAGCTGCAGTGAAAGGGATGCTGCAATCCTAAATGCCCTGTGCGCTCTACATATTGTGGAAAAAGCTGTTGCATTCATCAATGTCAGATGCAGAGTTTGAATAAATTTGAATGCACTCAAGCGTGTTCCCTGCAGTTTTTTATAATATCACTTTCCAGTTTGAATATTTCACTTACTTTTTTTTCAAATTTCTTTTTATCCACCAGTTTCTCCTCCTTTTCATCCTCTCCTCCCTTCCTCTCCTCCTTCTACTTTTACCCCCCTCTCCAGGTTTTTACATCTGGAACCCAAGCAATTGGACAAGGAAGCCATGCTGCAAGCTTCCTCTCAGCAGTGCCCTGGAAAAGGCAGTCACTTCTCACATTGTACTCATGGCTTCCCAGCTGTTGGCTGGTTTGAACATCTTCCCATGACAGAAAAACATCCCGTGGGACACTTTGACTAGAAGAAGCAGTTAGTTTGCAAAGCATCAGTGCAGGATTGATTTGTGAGGGTCTCACAGGTAGCCCTTGGTTGCCTTGGCCCACTGGAGCTCTGTGGGGCTCTGGCTGTGGAAAGGGGACATGTCAAACAGTGTCATGAGCCATCAAAAGGGTCCCAGCAATTCCTGTGTCCTTAAGGTTCAGAACTAGTCACTGCAAAGCAGCAGATCCACAACTGATCTCCTCCTGGCATTGCATGGAGGTGTCCTAAAGTTGCCCCAAGGCAAAAAAGGTGAACTGAATTCATCCTCTCCTTCCTCCTCTTTGCACCAGCCTAGAGTAACCTATCAGCCCCTTTTGTCTCCCACACTTCAGTTTGCCCCCTCTGTAATGGGAACCATTTTTGTGTGCACAGACCACCACACGATGCAAAGTAAGCAAACTGACCAAAAGGTTACTTGACCAGCTAAAGAAAAGGGGCTGTTATTTGTAACCCTGCTTTTGGGCTATGTTTCCATGTCTTCTGTACAAGTAGGTGGGGACAAAGAAGAGAAATGTTATGTACCATTCTGTCCAGACAGGCAGATCCAAGATAGCCAGCCCTGGCCCAGGACTGTGTCCTTTTTGGGCAGGGGTTGAGGTACCGGGGACAGGGAGGGAGAAAGGGCTGATGGCACCACAGAATGAATGCATTCTGCTGCTTGTATTGAGAATTCACTGCTCTCCCTTTTAGTGAAAACTCTATGATCTTGTGACTAACCACTTTCCCCTTTCACTGTTTTTGATTTATATCCCATTACTTTGCCTGTTTGTGCCTCGCAGACATGAATTTTTTCCCTGACATCTCCTATGCAGCAGCCACGTCAAAACCTTTGATAAAATAATAGTGGTAAGACGCTCGCATGGCTGTTTTTATGTTTCCAGGGATATAGACATCAATTAAAACTCTTCATACAATCTGATCTGTCGTTATTAAAGGCATTAATACTGGCACGCCCCTCAGATTAGGGGCTGCTCACCCGGCGATGGAGGAAAGCAGGGAACATTGTCTGCATGCATCCCCTTCCTGCTCAGCTCCCACAGGAACCTCGCTTGGAGGACAATCAGCACAGGCTGCCGAGGGCACCGGTGGCTGCACTGAGCTGGCTGGGGGTGGTACAGGGCAGAGGCATCCCATATGCCACCAAAGCACAGAACTGCCCTCCCCCAGCACCACCCCACCTGGAGTGACCAATACAGCTCTGCCACTGACCCCCTCCCAGGCCGAAGGTGTCTGAGCTGCCCTGGGGTATGGCCAGAGAGGAGAGCTGAGGTTGCAGCCAAGGGGTGCCTGGTGCTGAGCATTCACTTAAGAAAAGGCAACCTTCAACAATATAGGTAAAATGGGGAGGGAGAGTTGAAGCACTGAGAGAACATGTGATTTTTCCATGGCAACTCATTGAGCATTTCCTCATCAAAGATGTCCAAAAGTTATCAAATACAAGAAACATCTCTTAACCGGAGAAAACTGAGGCTGCATAGAGTATATTGTTAAATATGCCAATGCTGGTTGCTAACTGAAGGAAGAAATGGGCACTGAAGAGGTCAGCCTTTGAAAAAATGTCAGTGTCATCATCCAGCATTTCACTTGCTGAGGCAAACCAGAAGGTCTAAATTATAGCTTCCTGCAATCCAGACCCACGTGTGTCCAGCTTTTCTCATTCAACACAGCCCAAAGCAATTCCTGCTGGAGCTGGCAACATTTGGTATCCCCATCCAACCTTCTCACTGTGCCTCCCATGGGGGAAATCTGGATTTGCACTGAACAGTTTCAGAAGCAAGACCTTTCCCTTTTCCTCCAACATCTCCACTATTCAGAATCTGTGTTCTCTACTTGTTGATACTTTTATGATACAGCCAAAGACCCCCTTTGGTGAAGATGCCTTCCACAGTGCTGTTAGAAGGCTCTATAACCACAGCATTCACTGTGTTAGGACATCTTCCCTCCATGTGGATTTCCAAATCTTCATTCAGTAAAGCAAGAAGATGTAGGAAATCCTGTTTAGTGCATAATGGCTTACAGGCTACTTCTCTCTATGCTGTATTTACATTATTTAACTTTTTTTTATCTCCTTCTCTTTTTATCATCACTTCCTTTCGATCCTTGCCCATTAGGAAGAGAAAACTGGTCCTTCTGCTTGTCATCTCCTGTAAGAAAAGACAGTTAGTGCTCAGGTCATGGCCACAGAATAACTCCTTTTCTCTCCCACTCATGACACTTACCTTCCTTCTGCCTTCCAGAGGGCCAGGCAAAAGTGGTCAAGAGATGAAGAAGAAAGGTGGGGACAATCTCTTTGGAGACAACCTCCACCAGCAGTGACAATCCCTCCACACAGGTGCTAAAGCTTTGAGATACACCAGGGTTCAGCAACACTGTGGACTCGGATGGGATGGCTTTTCTTTCTCCCTGTCCAGGCATGGGAAGCTACCAGTGCACCAGGGACTTCTTTAATGGCTCACCAAGCAAGAAAAAGATGGGGAATACTGTCTGGAGTAGTGCCTTCCCCAGTTTTGCCCTGGGATGGGAAAGGTGTCAGTGGAAGGAAAAGTTCCCTCTCTCATCTGAAAGAAACTCAGGCAATTGCCTTCTTGCCAGACAACCTGGCACATCCCAGTACAGCTAGCCCCTGCCCTACCAGTTTGTGCTCTGGGCCTGCAGTTAAGAAGAAATGAAAATGACCCCCCAACACAAGAGACAGCAGGCAGCAGGGGAGCAAGGTACGTGTGCATCCTCCATTTTGGTGTCTCTTTTTAAGCACCGGCTTTCCATTGCCCCAGGGGAGCTGAGGGAAGCATGTGTCTCTCAGGCACACAGCAGCCCTGACTGGGTAACGGTGCAGAACGTAAAGTGTTGTCTATTAGGTAGGAGACTGGTTAATACAAAGAGTTGTTGGTAATAACAATGTCCTTTCAGCAGTGACAGAGACAAAGTACCTGCATGTGGCGTGTACCACTGCGTGCAGCGACTGATGGTCACAGGGAAGCTTTGGAGATCATTTGAATTTCACATCCAGGGAGAGTCGGCCTATCATTAAAAAACCCTAATTTCAGTGTCAGGTGGAGTTCCAGGTAATCGATCATGGTGTCAGCTGGCACAGGCTCTCCCTGCCTCCTTGCCTTGCCTCCAAGTCAGCCTTGTTTTTTTCCAATTAAACTTGTTGCTGGGATCCAGATGGAAGTGCAGGAGCACAGGAAAGGCAGACCACACATCCCCCCTCATTACTGCTGAGGTGGGGGGCTGATGGGGCCAGGAAGGTGGGGCTGAGGCTGGTGTGGAATGACTACAGCTGGGGGGTAAGGAAAGGGGATGCCCAGAAAACAATCTTTGCTACAGCATGGTGCAGAAGGGACTTGCAGGGAGGGAATCTCAAAACATCACTGCATCTTGGTGAAGGCACTCCATGAGACCCTCCATGCATATGGATTCTGATAAGCCTACAACATCATCTCTGCCCCTATCAGTCTTTCAAACCACCTGAGTCCCTGCACTCATTGCTCTTGGCCTCTTCATCTCACACACTTCCTCCTTCCTCCCCACACAGGTATCACTGGCATCTCCAGCCCCTCTCAGCCATCACCAGACAGCTCTCCAGCATCCACTCCTTGCTCTCCTGAGTCACATTCTCTTTAATGGATAGCATAAGGATCCAGGCTGCTCTCTACAGCATCAGTTACCAGGGCAACATTTTTGGCAAGAGAATTTTTTGGTTACAAAACAACCTTCTTCTTCCCCCAAAGGTCAAATCTGCATGAAGAATTGCCATCAGTAGAAATGTGCTCTGCTTTCCATCATATTTAACCCCAGTTTTAAAATTCCTATCTGTAATCAAAGTTGACTGAAGAACTTCATACAGGGGGAGAAAAATACTTCTAAAATAATGCCAATAAAAACATGCTTTAGAAAGCTGAAGGAATCTATTAGAAAAGGAGCTTTTAATTTCTACACACATTCTTCAGGAAATCCCATTGCAACCCTACTATACAGAAATTATATTGAAACTGAAACACTTCTACAACATTTTCTCAATGTTTTCACTAGTTCTGCTTGCAGCTGTGACTGCTTTGTAGCTAAGGTTTAGGCGCAGTAATAGTCACTATTTATTATTGCTTTTACCTATAGATTAGAAATATCAGCCCTAAGCAAGATCAAGACCGTCCCATACACCTAGTAAAAGAAAGTCATTAAGCCAAAATAGCTGAAAACTAACAGGACCAAGCTTATCCTCCTTACTGAGAGGCAGGGTATGGACTCACATGGAAAATTAGATGTTTTGTTTTATGCAGGACTGAGGTGTATAACCCCAACAGGATGGTTCAGAAGAAAGGGGCTGCAATAGGGTAAGAGACAAGGAACATGGGATTTGGGGCACAATTGCCCTGATGGACTTCCTGTGCCCAGGGCTTTCATGCTCAAGTGATTTCTAAAGCCACAACAACGCAGAAGGAGGTGGCTCTGAAGGTCAATGTGGGGTGAGCCACTTCTCATGGCCAGAGATCAGCAGGGACCAGCTGAATGGGTCATTCAGGGTTGACCACTGGAGTTTGCAGTGTGAGTTGGAAGGAAAACTTAACTTGACCTTCACTGTGGATACAAGCAGAACTGAAGA